>JACJUY010001516.1:26970-64278 GCA_014220935.1 Platorchestia sp. MABIK | reverse complement strand
TCGTCCTCTCAAGAAACCCGAAGAAACTAAAGTTTATTCCTTAGTTTTCGTTCTCTTTGTTAGAGTTTCGACTCAAAATCTAATCTTATTCTGATGTTATGCTTTCAACACTAATTGAAACAACGTAAATTAGAAGGTCTTTAATTTAGTGGTATTTTTCTTTCAGTTGTGTCGGTGCATTCATGCTCACAAGGTTGTTTGTTCTCGTTTCCTATTTTCTTAGAGAAATGCGATACGCCTAACTGCAGATAAATATTTCTGAAAAAGTAATTCTGATTCTATTTTCGTTATTCTCTACCTGTTCAGACAGGTGACAGAAAAAAAGAAAGGAAAAAGAAAAACAGTTTATTTTCAATAGAAATAGTACAAAAGTTCCATCATTGGTTTTTAAATATCTAAAAGTTAATACACTTAGATGATACACACACGAGTATTGTAATACCCATGTCACTAATCGAAAAATGATTGAGGGCAATGTACTCCTAATCTTGCTTAAACTACATTTGATGATACATGTAATGATAATTATAAGAGATACCACAACTTCATAACTTTTGACAGTTTACACATACATGACATAAAACTTCGCAATTCTTGACGCCAGGAAATCCTTTATGAATCGCTTGTTTCGGCCGATGTTCCAAAATGTTATTTCAACGAAAGCGTGAAAGAAAAAAATATAAATACGAGTATAAGCAGGAGGAACACGAAAATTACAAGGTTTTTATTTCTAATTAAATCATTTTAACATAACGATCATTAGTTGATTTGCATTTTATTTAAATATAAATGGATGATCACACAAAAAATGTATAGTTTTTTACTTGAATGCTTTACAATAAAGAGATGACGAGTTAGGTAATGTTACATGTTGAGAGTGAACAGGAAGAGACCACTATCTCTAGTTAAAAATGCCAGTTGTCGGTTTAGTACACACATGTGCACATGTGCATGTAAATACATACACATATATGTGCACATACATACCTACGCACACGTAAACATACACAAATACATTTCTATGCATCGAGGAAATCATAAGACATACGCGTTCTTTAAAATGCTGTGTGATGTTCTGAAATATAGGATAATGAGCAAAAGAAATTCGTGGCAACTTTTTAGTATGTGTTGCTGCTTGCAATTTCTAATGAAATATTGTGACGATGTTTAATTAAATATTGTATCGAAAAGATTATTGGTTCATAAGCGTCTGATTTATCAAATATGGGTGATCGCGCAACAAATATATATATATATTTTTTTTAATAAATGCTTTACAATAATGAAGTGAAATGAAGTATTACGTAGTGACACATTCACCCATCTACGCACGCATAGCATGCACACGTACACATATACACAAGTAAGCATGTGCGCAAATATCAGCGTAAACTAGTCAGTATAAACTAGCATTCCAATCGAGAAACACCGAGAAAATACCTTTTATTACGGCCTGAATGTTATGAAATTTCCGTACTAGAAATGGTGGCACAAAACAGCCTATCTGAGTCAGAAACATGAAAACGATT
The DNA here is from genome assembly GCA_014220935.1 of Platorchestia sp. MABIK. Lineage (NCBI taxonomy): Eukaryota > Metazoa > Arthropoda > Malacostraca > Amphipoda > Talitridae > Platorchestia > Platorchestia sp. MABIK. The sequence continues at coordinate 62,749 of JACJUY010001516.1, read as the reverse complement.
GTCTTACAACGGTTAAGTACAGAAATATTTCCAGAAATATGTGAGGCTTAGGCGCGGTTGTTATAATATACTCTAGAGCGTAAGAGATGATATGATTATTGCACTACACTAGCCTAACAAGAGCATTTTTGGACGTGAGTACGAAAGAAAACATGAATGCCCAATAAGGGTATCATTTTAGAAAAAAATCACCTTATCTTTGATATATGGCGTAAAATGTCTGCATTTGATAAACATACATAGGTACCACATTTTACATGTATAAGACGTTTAAGCTTTGGATTGCTTTGCAATAATAGAATGAAATGATGTGTTGGGTAGTGTTAGAAGTTGAGAGTGAGAAAAAAGGCTGGTTTCATAGTTTATATACCAGTTGTTAGTCCAGTACACACAGGTGTATGTGCACATATGCACACCCATATGCGCACATACACCCATATACGTACACACATATACAAATAGCAATGTTAGCAATGTTAGCTATGTTGTTTTAGCAATGTTTGCAAATCCCAGCGTTGAGGTGATCAAATCATAATACCCACGCACACATTCCAAACTGTTGTGTGACGTCTTGAATTATAAAAAATGAGCAAGGGAGAGTATTCAGCAATGGAGTAACCAGTACGTGTTCAGTATGTTCTGTAACGAAGAATTATCGTTGAGACTCAAGATGACGAATTATTTTGGCTTTAAATTCTCTCGGTCTTTGAGGGATTTTAATACTCAGGGGGAGTTTGTTCCACAGTAAGGCGCCTGATAGTGACAGAGCCTTCTGCCCTATGTGAGATGAACGATAGTTGACTAAGACATTGTTGTTTCTGTTCGGTTTTTGGTTGGTTACAGTGGGTGGATAGAAACGCACTATCTCAGCATTGCTCTGAGGAAGGTACAACGAGGAGAATACGTATTGGGCCCTCTGCATGAGGAGCCTTTCTTGAACAGGAATCCAACCGAGTTTATTAAGGAGGGAATTTTCAGTAAATTTACTGATTGTGAAGAATAATATAGACAGGGCCAATGTGATATATCAGGTCAAGAGTGTCACAAGATAATGTCTCAAAATAAATGTTACATTAGCACGATTGGGTTGACCCTGAATCGAAGATAATTTTTTTACTGTCAGTTGTTATGCCTTGCTAATCTCTGACTGTCACAGCATGAAAGTGAGCAGATGGCATGTGAAGGTGCTACATCGTTGATATTCTTTAAAGTTGTGTGTTCTAGGAATTCATTGTTTTTGGGATTCGCGATTTTTGAGATAACATGAAACCTTTCTTTGTCTGAAATGAGTATTAATACGATACATAATCAATATAAAGTAAGTGCTTAAGCATGTAGCATCTCTGATTTTACCTTTTCTACTGCTATTTACACACATCATCTTTTGCCCCTTCCTTAAATTATAAAAACAACAGTAGAGTTAAATTAGATTTTCATGAGCGATGATTAAACTTACGGGAGTTTTTGTCATCTCCTTTGAAAATGCGATTACCACTGTAGTTTTTATAAATTAAAGAAAGGGCTAAAAGATGAAGATGTTTTTAAAGATTAACAAATAGGCAAACTCTCAGAAGCTAGGTATTTATACATTTCAATTCATTATTTACAGTATTAATACTCCTTCCAGAAAAATGTTTTCATATTATCTCAGAGGAACTACCGTCATCACATGCAGGTGAAGACTTTAAAGAAACAGTTCGAAAGCTACTGAAGGACTGTTTCAACATCAACCTAGCTAACTCTGACTTCACTGCCGCAAATAGAATGGGGGGAAAAGGCAACTAGAATCTAGGATAGACGAAACATTACTATGACAAAGCAAGGCCCTATGACAAAGCAAGAAGTTTTGACGGGTATGACTTAACCGAAATTTATACAATTGAACATCTTATACTTTCGCAAGCTAACATTATGTACGTTCTAAGAATAACCAAATGAAAATTTCCAGAACAAATGTAAATCGTAAAAAAATGGTTGGACATTTCAGCATCTTCTCACCGAACATTCCTGGACAAAACTCCAAGACCGCAAGCAATCAAAAGGCGTGAAGAGCTCGATCAATATTCGCTGCGGCAAGTTAGCAAGACCTCGAAAGAAATTATTTATAATTAGTATTTTACTGACTGTCGTATCTGATTTCATGTCATTTCGATTTCTACCCCCATGATTTCCAATTTTTCTTACAAAATCGCTTTCTTGTATTTCCAAGGCATTCACTTCGATTTTTATTCACTTGCTTTTTATTCAAACGCTCTTTTTAAATTTGCTGCTTAGGTTCTTATATGTATGTCACCTGTGTTACTAATCCAAGAATAATTAATACATTCAAGGTCTTTATGTTAGTTATCATGTCACTGTCACTTCGATTTCAATCCATTTTGTCTATTGTTACATCTTATGTGTTATATGCGGTGCGACTTGGAGTATGCCACCTTTTGTAACTACGCTATGAGCACTTTGTGTACTCCCCTCCAATGTTCTTGCTCATGATCTCAGTGCGTGTACTCTTTAAGAAATTACACTAGATTGAAGGCTGATTCTCTTTGTGTGATTTTTTATTACTTTTCATTTAATTTTTTAGGAAGAAGTAATTTAATTTTTTACTCTTACTTTACTATTTTTGGTTTTCTACATTCTATATTACTTACTGCTAATTGATTTTAGTTGCTAATCATGTTAACTTATTGGATGATATTGACTCAGATTTCAATCATTTGGATACATTGCATCCAAATCTAAATGAAACCATAAACTGTGAGTATATTGATATTCAAAATTTCAATTAATCGATGAGAACAAGTTGAAAAGATTTTTCTCTGCTCTGTTAGAGCTGTAAGTTATTCTATCCAAGAACAAATGAAATAACTTGTATTATCACCGAGCTAATTTGTAGCCCTGATGTTCTTAGCTTCACTGAAAGTTGGCTAAACGACTCAACTAAAGGCATGATACAAATGCAGAACTATTATAGCCATCATTCTCTATGCAACAATAATAAACGTGCCGGAAGCATCAGTACGTACGTATCTAAACACATGGTTTCGAGAATCATTGCAAGTGCCACTATGATTAGTGATCATATCAAAACGTTATTTATAGAACTAAAGAAATATGTTAAACGGATTACACTTGTTACTTTCCTGAATGAACTTCTTAGTATTATGTCGTAGTTTACAAGCTTTTTTACAATGACATAAAAATCTACGGTGACTTCATATCTCAGTCTCGTGCAGGCTTGGGTGATTTTCACAGCGTGAGTGGTCTCCCTACCTGGCTAATGATCAACAGTGTATCGTTAGTAAAATGTTTAGAAGCAGAATCAAACATAGGCTTCAAAATGTCATTATTAGATGCTTCATCATTGATTTTGCTAAAAGTTTACATAAATTAAAATGGAAAAAGAATCCATTCGATACAAAAAGACCGGTTTCATGGTGTGACAAACCCTCTTCAATTTAGGAGCAATGATTTTAAAGATGTTTGCTTCCCAATGACCGAATTATCAGTGAGCATTTTAATGGAACAGAACTTACAAGACGATGTCACCTGCAAAACAAGACGATATCACCTGCCCACATCTCATCTGTAAATTGAATAATAATTTCGTTTTCTTCATTCTTTTCTGCAAATGGATCTTAGAGAGAGCTTCTTCATTTTGCAGGGTGAAAAAAAGCCAAGTTATAGTAGACAATCCTTCGCATTGTAATTGGCCTTGTTCCGTACTCATTAGTCATATTCCATTCTTCAGGTTTCGCCTGATCCGCCTTGAGAAGAGATGTGGCTTTTTGTGCTTTAGTTTGGCCCTTTAAGGCCATTTCTCGAGTTAAGCGCTTGACTGTGCTGTAAACTGCTAATCTTGCAACCTTGAGACTCTTTACAATCTTAAAGTTCGACGATTCAGTACGGGCTTTTCAACCGTTTTCTCACGTTTCAAAGATAATTTCATTGCAATGAAAATTTAGTTAACCACAATGTTCAGTAGAGCTTGTTGATCATCATGAGACATCTGTGAACAGCAAAAAATATTCAATGAATTCTCACAATGAAATAAATAATTGAAGTTTTGTTCGTATACTTGTACTCCACCCTGTATTAGCTGATGATATGTGACGCTTATTCGAGTGACTAACTGGATAACCTGTTTAGAATTCTAAGTTCTCTATTCTTAAAAGTAAATTTGCTGATGACGATGATATCTAAATCGATCGATAAAAGCTGAAATTCAATATAAAATAGATTCTTCTAGTTTTTTATGAATAAAGAGGGAGTCAAACTGATTTTACAGTGAGATCCAAAACGTACATCACATTATTGGTCATGCTTTCATAGAAAGTTGGCAAAAATATGAATTTTCAACCAATGTCTAAGTCATCCACAGTTTATGACTCGCACCAGGTCAGTACTAATTGCGCTTTGTTACTCAGGACTCATTCTCACTCAATTAGTGCACTTGAATGGTGATAAGAAGATGTTTTGAATTATTTCTACAACGTTTCACCTCATCCTAAAATTGAAATTCCCTACACTTATCAGTTTTGCTGTCCCTATGATATCCTTTGGCACTGTTTCATTTTCATAAAGCTCACGTAATTTTGTACTGTTTTTCCCATTAGATATTCTTAACTACTCGTGGCCTGAAAACTAATATTTGTTTCCTCAAAATGGAGGACAGTGGAGGATTCAGAACAGATTGCTTATTTAGCTTACCGTACATACAAGAAACAAAATCTGTACATTTATCACTTTATGCGAGATTATAGGAGCTGGCGAGCCCAAGAAAAAAAAAAAAACTCCAGAATGCGGCTCCCAAGTCTGCAGTCGCTCTCCACCTGAAAACACAGTCTCCCAGCGAACCGTAGAAGAAGAACTTCACAAAAACGATCCAAAGTTTTGCTGCATTCAAGATATGCGAGGCATCCGTGTGCAGTTCCGCAACTGCCGTCGAAGTTCGTAAGCAGCACAAAGAAGAATTTCGACGTCACGTAATCGAGTTCTGTAAAGATAACGTCCTAAGTTAACTTATGTTGAAAATTTTAGCACATAGTCTGATTTTAAGATTAACCAAACACAAAGTCTCTGGAGTGAATTAATCTTAGTGCTGGTGTAAAGTTAAATTACATGTATTTTGCTCCAAAGCGAATGATTTGAGGAGCTGCAATACCCAGCATTTACGTAAAAGTCATGTTTGCGGATTGAAGAATCTCGGATGATCATTTCAGCGGCGATGAGAATTTTTGTTTGAATTTCATCAAACTTCATGTTGGCTTCGATCTGAAAAAGACTTTGAAGTATAAAATGATTTTATCGGTTGTTTGCAATGACCTAAAGTTTAGTATTCTAGACAATTACAAGCACATTTACTTACAGAGGAATGAGTTAGTACTAAGATGATTGCAGACTCTAACGTATATTTCAGGGGTGATAGAAGTTAATGCAAGATTTCCCTGCATTATTATTGGCGTAAGTTTCACCTTATTTCAGCCATTATCAACGAACTCATTCATGAGCCCTGTCTTATGGTGACCCTATCTCATATCGCTTATTGATCGTTTATTTGAAATTGAAGCTCTGTTTTCATATTAAACTAGCTTTAAAAAATATTTCACCGAAAGTTTACTAAATTGCATCGTAATTTTTTATATTATTTCGAGTCTTTAAATTTTGTGTTACTGAAATTTGTACCGATAACAATTGTTGCCTGTATAAAAGGCATTTCACATCATTATCCAAATCATCAAAAAACGTAAATTTCATCTTCTTTACAATCCGCTATATGAAAATTAATAATGATCTCATCGAAAAACTAGTCAAAAGTTAACCGAAACACTTCAAACTTCCGCCAAGAACAAACTGTCGAACTCACCATTCCAGCAAACAGAAAAAAACTGTGATGCAGATTACATCCCCTCGTATTGACTCACATTTGAGGCTCCCGAAGATTCGCTCAATGTACACAGGACTCATCAGAATGAGCTTCCTTCCTTCCAGCTTAATTCTGCATCACGGACGGTGGCGAGGTTTCAGGCCGTTCATGCTGCAGAAGTGCATTAATCGAGCATGACATCGAGCAGAAGCAGTATTTGACTTCGCGATTGAAATCAAATTCTGTTTGTAAGCCCAATTTAAAGAGCGGATGTTACGCTGTCGATGAGACTTCAAACTAAAACTTTACATGAATCTTAACATTTCACTCATATTTCCAGTACAACCATACCTGCTGTCAATACACAAAGCTTAAAAAATACCTTCTGTGTTAGAATTTTTTTTACGTTCTTCTTTATGAAGAATATTGTAGTAATTTTTGATTTGTATCAATAAGTAAATTTACCTTCTCTGAGAGGTAACTTTGTGGCGTCTCTCTTTCGCCTACGGTGGCGAGCACATATAGTACCTATACCCCTGCCGCACATGCTGGCTGGGTTGATTGACGTCGACCCAACAACCGAATGATGTGTTTCGAACTCTCTCCATCTCAGCCACGCTAACAGGAGCATAGTTCAATCCAGCGAACGTACCTTGCAGACTTTTGAAATGATTTTAATTTTTTACTCATAATACGAGAGGGACGTGTAAATTTTTTTATTTCACCGTGTTATCCTCTGAACGACAGAAGGTTTTCGTTTTAAGAGAGAGAAACAGTAAGAGAAGCGTGGAATAGCAAGTAAGTAGAAGTAAGTGTTACGTAAATTTAGCAATCTACTTTCATGCGAATCCATACTGGGAGGAGGAAGGAGAGGGCAATAATTGTCTTCGAGCGCAGCATTGCATTACCTGCCGTCGGAGGAGTCTGCCAGTGCCTGGTGCTGCTTTAAACTTGACCATTTAAAACGGCGTCGAGCCTGGGTACAGAGGCCTGCAGCAGCTCAGTGCCCGATGGGCTGCGTTTGTGGCAGGGTGTTACTTTGTTCTTAGTGTCTCCTCTTACTGAAAACCCTGAGCTTCATTCATATCTCTCTTTAGACTCCCCCTTTGTTCCGCGTCAAAGACACCGAGTGTTGTGATGATCGTGACTAGCGGATTTAAAGGGCTTCGATTTCGCTTATTTTAATAAGTGGGAGGTCGAGGAATTCAAAATTTAAATTTGCTGACCGTGGCTCTCGCATTTATTTTGTTTTCCATAGCCTCAATTTAAAGGTAGAATTTTCCACCGCTTTTGACTAGACCCGTTTATTTCTTATTAAGTCTACGGTTAACACATCGAACATTTCATTAAGATTTTCGGCTTTTACCTTATTTATAGTTATGAGGAGTTGAGCAAGAGTTATGGGTTTCGTGGCTTGCAAAATACATTAATTATCAATTTAAAATCAAATTTAACTTTAAAAATTTAGCCATACACTCTTAAATGGGTTTTTAAACGATATCAGCTCACAATTTTAAATTGAAATTTGTAAATTTTCCGAATTAAATTGAGAAATTCCAAGCATGCAAAGCAATTTTGAAACATGAAATTAGTTTCAGTACACTGTTCAATTCATTTATGAACCACCTTGGAAGGAGGCATTTATTTGCTTCTGTCTCACTCTCGCTACTGACTTACGTAGCGAGAGAACATCGTACATTTTTCAAGAGAATACGAGAATACATTTTTCGTACATTCGTACGAAAAATTGTTTGAGACAGAAACGCTACAATGGAAGAATTGTGTAAATGTAGCCTATTTCTTTGTGAAACGTGCAATAATTCATTAATATTTTAATAAAATCCGACTACCACTCAATCATTCTGAAGCACCACCACCTTACTGAGCAGCACCAAGTATGGCGGAGTGAGTGACCATCCTAAGCGATTCGTTGTCCGATAAGTCCACTTGATTATAAATGAATTAATCCTCCTTATACAAATTCTATATTAGACTCCTTACAAAAGAATTAATTCAACTAACTTGACGGAATGCCAGAGTTTATAAATTCAATGCACGTACAGCTCTAAGCTGCATTAAAATAATGCAATTTCAGCGCATATAAAATCATAGGGAGCTGATCAGTCTGATTCCGAAATGTTATAATTAGATTCACAATTGCACCCCTTAGCTTCGTCTCTGAAGTTATGAACAAAATGAAGCAAAAGCACCCTACAAATATACCCTTCAATTTATGGTCAATCCTGTGTTAAACCTCAAGAGTAATATACGTATTTGTTTTGCGCTATGAAATGTTTTAAGATCGTCATTTTCAGTATTACATTTGTAACAAAAATTCTTTGCACATGAATCATAATATCTTGATATAACAAGTCATGAAAAGTCAGTTTTTATGAAGGCGTGTTATAAATATGCGAATTATTTATAATGAATCACAACTCTTATAGGCCTTCTATTGGAATATCAGTAATAAATATTTTTCGAACCTCATAGATCTTCCCTGAAGAAGGCTTTTTTCTTGTGCCACGATGGAATTTGTGTTAAACTGAAATATAAATTTCATTGAGTGCAGTGTGCATTAGAATTCTTGATGACCATCGCGTCATAATAGCTACTGAAGCATATGGACTTCATAGAAACAAGTTTCATGCCGATAATCTATACTTAGCGAGACAGATCGGCGCTGACTGGCCCTTCGCTGCTGTTATTCGCTATCAAACAACAGTGCACTCATTCAACTGGATCGTAAAGACTCATTGAAAATTTGAAATTATAAAATATCTCAACAGTACTTGAAAAAAAAGTTTCTGCAAATAATCTCTGAATGAAGTATTTTGACATCACTGTAATTAATTAAAACAGAAATCAAAGAGCGTATGCTCAACGTTTTAAGCCTCATGTACGAGTATAATTCTCATTTTACACAACTGGTGATGGTGCACGCCTTCGACATGTCTTCGAGTGAACATGATTGATTTAATCCCAATGATCTCAGTAATCAATTTTCTAGTTCCTATTGTTTTGTCTTTTTACGAAAGTTCTTAGTAAAATAAAGGAATATAATTGTTTACTTACAGTGTAGTATTCATTTTCTTTACAGTGAAGATGAAATAACAGCGATGTATACTGTAACTCGCATGCGAAGTAAAATATCATCACCACAGTAATGGCAAGTCTAGAGTACGCTGCATTGACTTCATCAATCAGCTCGTCAATAAGTCAGAACATCGAATTATTTAAATGTTGTTCCAATATCCCCACAGGTTTTTTATTGTGTTTTTTCAAGGCTTTTGACCAAAAGACTTCACTAGTTCTGGATAAAAGGCAGTGGAATATATCGAAGGTTTTTTATGTGCGTTTTGGCGAGCGCTTGCAGATGGTCTGTGTGAGCGGCGGAGTACGACGGGCCGCCGCCTCAGGGTCTGCCAGCTGCCGCAACTCGTGCTGGACCGGCCGTCCTCCCCTGATTCTCTTATCTTTGTGTGCCTCAAGCTGATCACAGTTGAACAATTCTCAGTTGAAAAGTACCTTTGAACAGGTCATTATACAGCTATTTTATTAACTTCAACTAGTTTCATAACTAATTTTTTTACGCCGAGCTCACATCTGCGGATATTTGTGAGCGAAGGACTCATCATGGAGCCACCAAGGTAAGAATAATTGTTTCTCAAATATTAGATTGGGCTAATTATTTGCTCGTCAGACTTCTTGCCTTAGTGATCTACAGTGCATGCTTATAAGAGAAGAAAGTTAGCATTCCGGATTTTACATACTAAATTGGCTGTTTCGCGGTATTGAGTGTTACTACAGGTCATGTATTTTATATGATTCATGAGGTGTATTCTGTGTACAAATATCTATCACAGTGAAAAAACATTAAAAAATCATTTCGGTAACGAAGTTCATTCGCGAATCAGATCCCAAGAACTAATATCGGGCTAGTATCTGATTTTGGTGATTTTTTCTAGTTCTTTATTTTACACGCTGTAGACAAGTTCTTGGGCCTATAGCCAAGATGAATTGAAATAGTGTTCAAATCACTCTTTAAGTTATAGGCTCTCATATGTTCAGAAAGGTTTATTCGTCGTATTTTTTCAGGTAATTTTCCATTGCGTAAAATATTTATTAAGCTTAATCAACCCAAACAACTATATAATGTTGAGCTATATCTAGTTAGACGTTATTAATCAGACGCTCATAAGCTGCTGAATTTGTTTAAATTTACGGTTTTTGAAACCTGGTGCCCGTTTGACGTAGGTATTGCCCAAGATCATTATCAAAATTTTTGCTATCGAATTTTTCGCATTCACATAATTATGAAAGCCTTCAAGACAGACAGACGAAGATAACATAGATACGAGTATATGTTGCTACAGTTAGCCGTAAGATAAGGTGAAAGAAAAACCCATAAAAAAATTACCTAAAATGACTTCAACTTCTGCAAAAGCAAGGTTCGAAAGTGTCAGCAAGTCGAAGACTTTCAAAAGAGAAAAAGACATGTTTGGGAAAAGTTCTGCTCAATAAATTCAAGAAGAGTACATTTATCAGTGACACAGTGTTTTCAGACGAGAAGCCCTTTACCGTTTCCCGTTCAAAAGTCAGAAACGCAGAGTGGTGTAAATGTCTCTCGCAGGAAATCCAGATAGCTCAGAACAGGTTTAAAGCGTAGTAAACTTGGTGATGGGACCATTTCTAAAATGTTGAATTTTTTTTCATTCTGTTCAACGGGTTACGAGAGAGTAGATCCACAGTTTCATAAAATACATTGATAGCTGTTCTCGACTTAAAAAGCATTCAAAATTTGCCGTTCACTTATTAACAGGACGGCATATCTCTTTCCACGTCAAAGGAGACGCAATAATAATGTGAAACCCTTTTTTCAAGGTTTGAGAGCGGATAACAGAATCCTAAACACTACATTTCAATATAATGATTTTTTCAGTTTGGTTTTCCCATGAACCTTGAATCTGTCATCCCTACCCACTACTAACACTCCAAAACATTCCATCAATAAGCAGGAGATGAGATTTCTGAAAACATTTTGTGTTATGCTGCTGAGAATTTATAAGTCAGGCTTAAAATTTTCGTTCCTGATAAAGAGAAATATTAAATGGTTACGGATCATAATTTGAGCAAAGGTGATAAATAAATAAACTCATATTTCTTTCAAAATAAATTAGAAAAAACAACATTTCTTATTGCGTCGGTAGTAGAACTTCGTCCACAACCTATGGAAAAGCTGTTAAGCTTGTTATTGTGTCTTTTCAGACAAATTATGTCATTCTCAACTCCTGTGGCACCTCCTCTACGTAGAAGGTGTTCTCATAGAAGGCGATTAACCAACTGAACTGTGGACATCCATCAATACTGCTGAGACAACGCACGATATTTCAGTTTCACCTTAAATTACTCGAGTTCAAAAAACTTTGGGATTTGTTAGTTTTTGAATGAACTTTACACAATCACTTCAGGGTGAAATTGTTATGATTGTGGTATTTTAGGAGTCGCTGCAATTCATCATAAGCAAAAGATTATTCTCCGATCAGCAACAGCAACCCAAAGATCGCTCAGGTTTCCCAGCCCTCCCTTGGAAATAACTTTAAAGGCTTTGGAATAACTTTGAAGGTCCGAAATTTCTTTGAAGGCCCCTCGTGTTCCGACTTCAAAGTTCTCCCTCTGACTTGTTCACAAGAATTTGTTCTTTCGCTGAACCTATCTCAGTTCTTTCTCGCAATATCAAGAGAATTGCACTCGTTTGACCTCAAAAAAAGTATTTTTATTCCCATTCTGTACAAGGATAACTGGAAAACTTAGACTGAACATAGAAATTCGTTCACCACTATATGGTTTGGGGATTATGCGGTACATGAAACTCATTGCTTCCTTCCGTCCGAAACCACCTACACTGTATTAACCCTACAGTTGGGAGAAATACGGTAATAACTATTTTGTTCTAAGTAGCCACAAATGAGATTCAGACTCTGCGACGTTAAATTCATGGACGCTTCTAAATTGCATAATTTTAACGTGGATAGTGTCAGAAATTGAGTAAATGAGGTCATCAAAAAATTCAATTGTGAGCGAAAAGCTGTGTGTATTTGGAAGCCAAACAATATCTACCTTAAAATATGTTGAAGGTTTATTTTTGTGGTTACATGTCATGGCAGTTGAAGACATGCTAAATATTGTAGTCACTTCAAAACTTTTTATTGTTTCCTGCTCATTTGGACATTTTTAATGACTATACGTTACGGATTACTGTATTTTCCGCATCTTTTCTTTTGATGATCTTTACAGCACGTTTTTGAGGCTATATTTTCATGTCTTCGTTTTAGCTATAAGTGTGAGTGAAAAAATGTTGTAGTTTAAATCAATTTTGTGACGAAAATATAACCAACCTATTTTCAAATTTTGTGCATTGCGTTTGCAATTATTATTTCAGCTTTCTTTGTAGGTTATGCACTACTTTGGGAAAGTGATATTCCTTTGGAACATAGACAGCTTACATATTTCTTCTCTTCTTCTCCCAGACTATAAAAATTCCAAAAAGTCGTCATCTGTAGGGCAAGTGGATAACAATGATGGGTAAGCGCAACTTAAATTATGTCCAGCGTGCTTAAGTCTGGGAATCTGATCACCTCCAACCATTCGCTGTGTTGAAGGCAAGGACTCCATTCTTTCAGTATATTTTACTTGAAGTGGTGGTGTTGCTAATGCGAAGCGCCGCTCATGCTCTACGTTAAATGTAACTCAATTCTCGAGATTCCTCTGCTTCTAGAAGACAGAGGAACGTACTTTTCCATTTGAGAGGCAAGCTGATAAAATTCTGGATTCCTTCATTGTAGCATCACCATTAAACATTATCAGACAAAATTTAGAGCAACTCGAAAAAAAATAACATGAAACTTTGGGCTTCTACTTCAAGTTGTAAAATACTCAATGGGACAAATATCCAAGGCAATTAAAACAGTTTATCTCTTCTGAAATTGTCACAACCGGTAATTTTAATTTCTACACAACCGGTAATTTTAATTCTATAAAGAGAAGTAGAATGGTTTTAGGCATTTTTGAAATGCTACAGTCAACTTAAAGAGAAAAGTTTTGATTATAAATAGCATAACACACACCAGTATTTATTGCAGTCGTTTACATCCATTTTCTGACAATTTATAGAGTGGTCACTTTTTAACAAACATCTAACCCCGCATTAACGGTATCTGAAGTGTAAAACATCGCACAGTTCTAAGTAAAATTATAATTTATTGCTACGGATATTATGTATTATACACGAAACACTCTCAGAATAGGTTTGAAAAAAATCGCGGAGTACTAATTAGCTCCTCTTTCGCGACAGTCTTCTACTTGGGCTGGAGAAGTGAAGCAACGCCTTTCTTGTCTAAAGTACACACTTCGGACAGAGAAGGCGTACACTCGACCCTAGTTCTGAAGAGAAGGTATTCTCACCCGAATGCACTGCTTTGTGACAATAAAGAATGGAGAAGACGAGTGGAAGATGTTAGAAGGGAAACTTTTCTATGCGTTGGTTTTGCACTTGAGCCTCTCATTCTCTACTTTAACATCAAAAAGCTGTGGATTGGCCAGAAATAAAAAAAATGTAAGCCCAATCGGAACAATGGAGCGCTCACTAGGGATTGTTAGTGAAGTGCCATTCATTTTAATTCTTTGAAGGTGTTTTCACAACACTGCATTGTGTTTTCGACTAATGAATTACTGTTCCTATTTACAGACGAAAATTTGGAAAGCAACCTCCCATTCTTCTTCTTAATCTTCAACTAATTTAGAAACCTTTAGATATAAAATAACGTTCAAATTTTTTAATTTACTTCATATTTCTCAAACTTAACTTCACTTTCTGATACTTTCATTTAATTAAACACAAATGAACAAAGTCCTATAAATTTAACATGCACCAAATGACTGTCCTAAGTGTCAGAAGAATCTTTAGCTTTCATCAGAGCTGTCGATAATTATAACAAGCGATGGAAGCCTGACACTGATTATCTGGAACACGCTTTTCTTGCAGCACTGCAGCCACAGCCGCGGGTAATTGGTGAAATCTTTACACTCACGACAGTTCATTGAAGATTTTTTGCAAGTCATGGCAGTCCTGAGTTCGCAATGACATTTTTGAGAGTCAGTATTTCATATGCATTTCAAAAGAACCCTACTGTACTCTAACCGGTTATGTGAAGTAATGGGACACCGTGATTCTGCATTGATGAGCCATCATCAAAATACTCAGGTACATACAAAATATTCGTTAACATAGGCATTAAACGAACTTCATTCTACGATGTACGTATTCATCATTCATGATAAAAGCCGATTTTATTTTTCACACAGGATCAACTTGAGCGTATAATATTTTGTTAGGTCTCATAGTAACTAGAAATTTACATGACCGAAATGCAATGAAAGAGCCGATGACCAAGTCAAAAGGGTACCCTTCTTTTCAGGATGCGTTTCCATCTGATTTTTGCGCTTGCAGTGTCGCTATGGATGACATGGCATATGAAATATCCTATAGCAACTTAATTTTGCAATACATGGAACCAGTAAAACTCTAATCAGCATCATTTTAAGGAGTAAGCTACTCTGTGTTTCGTCATAAAATATGCATAAGCGTGATTAACCTCGAAAAAATGCTGAAATATTTATTGTGAATGCAAGGTTTTTTGCAATAATTTTATGATTCTAGAATCCTTTTACGAGCACATTCAAAATTTTATGGCACCTAAAGAGTTAACTACCTGGAGTTTTGACCTCAACAGTATTCAACACCTTTAGAGCACCGTTGAGAGCCAGGCCAAAGTGCCTGTAAAACACTGTAGAGCTGTTTCTATTCTTCAAAGACACTGAAGTCAAATTACTCCCTACACTCACTGTATCTTGGTGTGAACATTTCCTTGAAAGACTAGGCGGCGCTTGATCGCAGGAGAAAGTTTTAGTGAAAGAGTTGCGTTAGACAATCGCAGGGTCAAGGCTGTAATTTTAAATACAGACCTCTGTTTAGCACGTATAGCACTTTTTGAAAAGTCATTGTACGGGTCTTCATTTTGACATGTAAAACGGAAAGAATAAAAATTCCAAGTTCTCCTTGACGGAGTTTAAAACTAAGGATAGATTACTAATAGTTATGTTTTTTTTTCATTATAGGAGCTATTGCTCAGCCATATCTAGAATACTTGTAAAGCAACATATTAACCCAAGAAAAATACTATCAGCAATATCATGAATTGCTGAAAAATTTTTTTCAAAATTTTATGATACTATTTAATCAAGATTAAAAAAATTTATGACCATGATACCTCAGTGAGCTATCGTGATTATTAAACTGAAATGTAAAGGCAAGAGAAATAAACGAAGGTCGCTTTGATCAAATTAGCTTATCTCTTTCACTCCGTAAACATTGCTACCTTCAATGATTATCACAATATTTTTCGTTCGGCAGCGAACCCTAGATTGACGCCTAAATTTTATCATATTTGCTTACGTTGCTGAACAAAATTTTGTTAGATATTGTAAATGCAATTTGAAGTCCTCGAACTATTCAGTGAAGTCTAATTTACTGTGGACGTCCATTATGGCTACTCAAATTTAAATGCAGTTCGTTGAAACAGGAAATCGAACCATACTTTTCAGTATTAACGTATTTTCCAATTTACCTCACTGCTATTACATTACTCGTATTGAATATATGACGGTACAGAAAGCTGTATTCATGATTTCATTGCTGCATTGCAATTAATTTGAGATGTAGTTGATCATTTTTGCAAAAAAAGATCCCGTACTCTAAACCCATACGTGAATACTCGGTTGCCCTGATTTACAGCTCGCTCTAAATTTTATTGTTCTTATAGAAAAAATATTAATATTTCACCTTTTTTCTCTTCAACATTGATGAGTGTCGCTGAGAAAATATAACCTTGAAGACTAGTGTCACCATTTTTCTTAATAAAACGGGTAATAAAACAATAGTCACTCGGTTTGTAGTTAAATATAGCCGCCGTCCCTTTCAATTGTTCGACGTGGAAGAGCAAGTTATAGTCCAAATAAGAGCAAGTTATAGTCCAAATATTAAAGAGAATTTATATTCCCTCCCGCACAAGTTCTGAACGGTAAAATTTTTCTCCGCTTTGAAAGTGAAGGAAATTTCTCCCGATGCTCGTACGTCATTGCTCAGTGTTTACGAAAGAGAGACTTCGCAAAAAACTCGCTTTGCATCTAGGCTCTATCGACTACACCAGACTAGAAGGCAATGATGGCGACAATTTTATGCCAAATGCCACATTTCTTCGTTTACCCTCCATGACTGCTTTCGCTTCTTTTTCCTAGATCGACCGTGAGAGCAAAACTTTCTTGGCAAAGAAACACCTCACCTTTAAAATTTTTCGCCTCGAAGCTGACGATTTCTTTGTTTCAGTAGGTTTGTGTTTGGATCTCCTAGGCGGCGCGTTTTGAAAATATTCTGAAAAATTGAGCCTCTGAAATTGTTGCTATAGATAATGCTTAGGACGCATGCTTGTTTAAATCGACAGAACAGGAACATTTAAAAAGGAAATGCATCTTTCCGAGGAATTTATTTTCACCCTACAGGTATGTGCGACATACATGTCACTCAATAAGGGTATATTTTGGCTTCCTGGACAATTCAGCGATGCTTTCGGCTTCAGAATTTCAGGGATTGTCGTATCTGCGGTTTGGAAGTAAGGAATTACTTTAAAAAATCTTGAAATAATTTGAAGCACAAAATTATTTACTGCCCATTCAATTTGTACGAGTGTAGGTGCTTTGTAAGTTAATCATGACAGAGTTACTACGTATTTTTTATTTTCAAAGCATCCAACGTTCGGAATGACGTTCAAAATGACTTTCTGCATGTTCATGCAGCGACTCACTCATAAAAACTAAGCAACTTAAGATACTCATAAGTAATTTCTTTTGCAATTTTTCGCCCGTGAAAAATTTTTCCTGTTCATTGTGTGTTGGAACACGAAGAAAATTGTTATAAAAATCTTTACTGAGACACTGTCAACTCTATAAAATTTTAAAACACTGTCCACTAACGCAACGTTTCGATGCTTAAACAATCATCATCAGGCTGAAAATGAACCGAGAAAAAATTTTTACAGTCACACTGATCAAAAAATATAAATACGAAACTTAAGTTACCGCAGACGGAATAAAATATAGAAAATCACAGCAAAAGCTGACTAGAGAAAAATTGTTTGATACAACAAGAAAACTGAATCACCAGATGACCAGTTCATATTGCATCAGAGCTTTATGTATGTTAATGGCATCAGAGATGGAGGTAAAAAGGGCAATCGAGCGGAGGTTCCAAACTTCTAAGTTGCAATTTATTGAATAATTTTAGAGTAAAAATATCGTTTGTAATTTTGTTGAGCGGAGATTCAAGTTTACAGATATGCAATGCTACCATAATTTGAATAAGCTCTTTTTTTAACAACGAGGTATAAAGTTTTTATATTTAACTATAGGAATTCATTCGAGTGATTGCAACTGTGATCAGCAAAGGAAATGATTAATAATAGAACCTAGATATTTGTGTGCAGTTAATCTCTGTTTCAGGATCATCCTAGTCATATCAATGTAGCATTTATTAGGAGACTTGCATTCTCTTGCATCACACTTGAACTGATATATCACACTGACTCTGTCTAGATTATTGACCCTGGATCAACAGAACTCTACAGATGATGTTCCTTTCGAACGTATAAAAGTTTTCGTGATGGCAGGATTGTGTGGCAACGGTAAAGAACTATTTTCTATAACAGTCATCTTAATGGTGCCTTCAATTTTCATATAGGGGGAAATCTTCCCACAGCTTCAAATGTATACTGTCAAAGATTGAAATCGATTGTGTGGAAGCAAGAAGCTGCTCCTTGCAATCGGCAAATTTAAGAGCGTGAAAATTTGAAAACATTGTTTCAGAACCGTGTCAGGGATGTAGGACATGGCCAGGAGTAGCTGCACAGATCCCCAGACCTCAATTCATGTGACATCTTTTCTGTGATCTAAAAATACAGTTTACGTACCTCCATCGCAGAATGTAGAGCGAAAAAAATACGACAGAGTTCAATACTCTTAGCCTAAATCCGCGGACGATCCGGTGCGCAATAAAAAAATAAAAAAAACAAGTTTGAGAATGTATTAGGAAAAATGGTTGCCAAATTGGAAATAGGTAAAATCTTACCTTTATTCAAAGGATTTACTAAAGTTTTTATCATTTAAATTTGAATAATGATCTTCCCAAATGAAACTTCGCATTTTTGTTTGCATTCAGGATACCAAATAACTTCAATTAGTCATTATCATTTGCGATTATTTGTTTCAAAAAGTGCTTTGGATACGTTTGCACATTATAACCAGTTTAGTCTTAATACAATTTGTTATTGTTGTTATGCTAGCAAGTCATTTTCTGCATCTAACGAAATGAAGAACATTTTATTAAATCGTGTGATTAATTAGCAGGTTATAGCCATTCATTCATAAGGTTTTTTTTTTTTGAAGCACGCTGTATCCCCGTCAAATTTTTTCGCTGGAGCATGCAAATTTTTTGCTGCCCAAGCGATTTAATTTCTTGGGCGGCGAAAAACATGCATACAGGCAGCGAAAAAGTTAGACTGGGTATGTTGATATGTTACAGACAGATTTATGGCTTAGATGGAAGGAGATGGAACCAAATGCCAGTAGACATGATTATAAGTATTTTCATGGGATTTTACATACAATACATAATTGTAAGTCATTGTAAACGTTAAACAAATAAGTAGGTTCCTCTGATCAAATTTATTGCCTTGTTATATAATACATAATACGAACGTGTGTATTGATAAACTGCTCAATGTATTATGAAATTACAAAATGAAGTTCACTCTCATGTGCTTGGTGGGCAGGTAAGTAGAAGTTCTTCTACGAAGCACTATTATGAAGCTATTTGAACACAATTGATTACGATGAAAGCATGGTTATTTGCTCAATCGTTTGTTTTTTACAACAATCAACGCCCTCGAGTTGACATGAAATAGTAAGCAAGTTGTGTGGACACCACTGAAATGAACACTTTAAGGAATGTTTCAGGAGCGCATGTGTTGAATTGTATATATTTTGGTGGAGTCGGCGTTCTTTCGACGGTAGTACCTAAATCTAACCGCGCATATTCCCGCACAATCATTGATAATTTCACACAGGACTGACCGCTTCTTCTTCTTTCGCCTGTCTGTTTCGGTCATCAGTTATGTATCCTTGTCAAAACTTAAAATATCCATCAAAACTGCAATTTTTCGTTGTTTTGTTTATAAAATGGGCTAGAGCTCTGAATTTTAAAGTTCCTTTCATTTTGAGGGAACATTAAATTTGAAAAATTGTACACCGTGTTGATAAATTTGGCGTTGCTAAGTGACACGCAAGCAGTGCACTGCGTTCGTGAGCAATAGATCGTGTTTATTTGTAATAAAGTGGGTATTTGGTTTTACGAACAATGTTATATTTTTAACCTTCGCCTATTTGAAGGTTGCGTTTCATCCTCATCGTGACAGTTGATTGGATCTTAGCATTCTTACACGTCTACCATTTATTAGTTTCCTATTATGTTTCTTCTACATTTTCCCGCGATTTCCACTGAAAATTTACAAGTTTTACTAAACACAAAATATGTGTGCATGTATTTTACGGAAGTTATGCATTTGAGAGACTTGGATCTGAGGGCCTCGTTTTAAGAATCAGAGGCCGAATATTTCCGCTTATCAGTTATTTTATATTAACATGGCACGAACGAAAACGAATTATCTTAACCTTTTCAACATTAACCTAGATTAGAACGTTTTATAGTGCATTTTTGACGCGATAAGGTCACACGTGACGTCAAGGTGTTGTCAGCCTCCTGTTTTACACACCGGATCTTTTCAGTAGCACAACCTTTTACCTTCGCGTGGTTACTCAAAATTGGAATAGAGACTTGAATTAAATTTGAAAAAACTGCTGAAAATTGAGGCAAATCAGTCGGATACTTTTTCTATGTCATTTCGTTAAAAAAACGATAGCCTCACTTAAACACACCGCCCAACATTTTGAGGGGCCCTAATGTTGCAATGAAATGACCTGAACGCCCATACGTGCCGCTTTGTGACGAATACTTCTATAAAAGCATGTATGTAAAGCATGTATGTATGTAATGTATTTATATCTATCCATGTTTGATCACGCTACGTCCGTGGAAATGGCTACGCACGTTGAAATGTATCATTCGTTGGGTGAAAATATCCTTCGTCTCATTTTGTCATTTTTATCATTCCAGCAAATAGACTTTTCGTGAATGAGTAGCAGCAGTTTACTTAACTCACGCTCTTACCGAATAACTGAATGTTATTCTTATATCGACTTATAGTGGTAATTATCTTATATATTTGTCAGGCGAGAAAACAAATCGTTACACTCCACAGAGAAAAATCATACATACTTGTTGGGTTAGCAGTACGGAATTTACTTCATTATTAAAAAAATAAAACCTTCATACCCCACATAAAACTGATCGTACGTTCTTTGTAGATGTAAAAATTATAAAGGCTTTTCGAGCTGCTAGCTTGCTAATTTTTTTAACTCTGAAACGCTAAAAAAAACCCGCTAACCTACGAAAGAGTAAGGAATATTCCAATACCCTTGTGTTGTAATTTCCATTCGTTTCACACAAAGTTGCGCGATAATAACTACATCTGACAAACATGGTACTCATTGTGCCCCATTTTCTATCAAGACTTATTTATTCGAACTACATTTTGTGCACTTGTTAAAATTCAAGATCAAGTTCCCGTTATCCTAGAATTTTAAAATTTGGCCATCTATGAAATTTCATTCCATGAGGTCATGGAGGTTGCAAAATCATTTAGATTTACTACGAACTAGTAATATTTACCCCTACTTGCCTTAAATGTATAAATAAGAAAAATCAGTCGTACAAATGAGAAACATTAGTGTTAATACTGCGAGAGTAAATACACAATACGTCGATTAATTTAGCAAGCAAACCTAAATTTACACAGATACAGCAAAGATGCATGAACGCGTGATGCGTGAACTTCATCTCATATTCTAATAAAAAATGATCACCAATGAATTCTATGTTAAAAACGGATAGAAAAACCGAGAAGAGCGCCGTAACACTCAAATAATTTTGGCCATAAATCCTAATCTTATCATTTAAACATTTTGACGTCACTCGTTGCATTGAATTTGATGAAATTTGACCATGAAATCAATGGAACAATTAAATGCACGCTTTATAGTATGAGCAAGCGATTCAAGTAACATGATCCAGACATTAGGCAGAAGCGCTGGGGCCAGACAGGCAACATGCTGGGCTGCAAGGCTGACTGAGCGCCGCTCTTCATTGAGCTGACGGCCGCTGTGTATTGGACGCTCACTAGCTCGGCGCGACGGCGTCTTGCAAAGAGAAGATCAATGCCCAATGTTGGCCATGTCCTCATTAATGTTTATAATTAAATTTATTCTATCCTAGAACGAAGTTTCAAAACTTTCAGCCTCAAAAAAATAATGTCAATGATTTTTTTAGTTGGCGATTTTAGTATAATCTTACAATGAATTCAAAAAAGAGCAAAAAAGTACAAACATTACGAAGAATACAAGCAATACAAAAAAGTAAAAACTAAAACGAACATAATTGTAACAACAAAAAGATAACTAAATGTCAGACTATGCCTAAAGACTAGCAAGAAAGTATTAAAAAAACGATAAAATGCACACTAAGAATTCACTATTTGAAGGGGGTAGGAACTAAGCATATTATTTAGGGAAGGTTTTCCTTTAAAAATATGAAGGGATTCTAAAATTCGTAGGTCAAACTCATTGGGAGCGCTATCAATGACTTTAAAATCTTCCTCACGAACTATTATATTGCACTGTTCAGCATGGTTGCGTACGGCTGAATGAGGAGGATGTGCAAGTAAGTTCCCGGTACGGTGGCTCCTACCGCGGTGTTCTGCTATTCTTGTGTAAATACTGCGTGACGTCATCCCGACGTACGCCGATGTGCACTGCACACAACTATATTTATAAAAGACACCCTCCTCATTCAGCCGTACGCAACCATGCTGAACAGTGCAATATAGTAGTTCGTGAGGAAGATTTTAAAGTCATTGATAGCGCTCCCAATGAGTTTGACCTACGAATTTTAGAATCCCTTCATATTTTTAAAGGAAAACCTTCCCTAAATAATATGCTTAGTTCCTACCCCCTTCAAATAGTGAATTCTTAGAGTGTATTTTTTCGTTTTTTCAATACTTTCTTGCTAGTCTTTACGCATAGTCTGACATTTAGTTATCTTTTTGTTGTTACAATTATGTTCGTTTTAGTTTTTACTTTTTTGTATTGCTAGTATAATCTTTTTATGGGTCATTCAAACCATGCGTCCTGTGATGGAGTCAAAAGAAATTGTATGATTTCCTGAAACCCTTTTTATTAGAATCATTTAGCCTCTCTATGGTTAGTGAAATGAGAGTCCGATATTCTCAGCAAATTTTCTTACGCATAGGAGCGAATGATGACATTTTCTAACGATATTATGGCAACCTTTCTGCAAATGATTATAATATGATATGTCAGAGCATAAATAAATTGTATTTACGATTATGCAATTACTCATTGAGTTAATAACAACCCTTTGACGAACAAATTGTTTTGCTCTTGAACGAAATCTTCCGATAATTTCCTTTGAATTATCATTTATGAAACCCAGTGAGGTTCAAATCTTTTCATTGAAGCATCTAGAGCACAAGAGTGATGTGAGTGATTCCTTTATGTCCATAAAAGAAAGCGATCTGTATATGGATAATTAGAGCCTGATTGCTTTCATACAGCTACTTACTACTCATTGAAATTATTTTAAAATTCTATATGAATGATAGTGTACATTCATTCAAATATTAATGTTCAAAAGTTAATTTTAACTGAGTATTTCAAGTATTTTAATTGAGTTTTGTTTAATTTTGGTTTAAAAAAATTATAAATAATTTTAAGCAAAAATTAGAATCGAAGACACCAAAAAATAGCGACTCCAAATTCGACTTCACCACATCCGAAAGAACGACTCCGACTCCGACTCCACCACATTCTCAGAAAGCGACTCCGACTCCGACTCCACCCTAAAACATGCGACTCCGACTCCGACTCCACACTAAAACATGCGACTCCGACTCCCGACTCCGACTCCGCAACCCTGCATGAGAGTAAGAAATCAAGTTATGAATGGAGCATGAATATCAGAACTTGAAATCATTATACCTAATTGTACTTCGAAAATTACTTCAAAGTTGTTTATTAAGTGTTCTAAAATATTGTTATTTTTTAAGGTCGGGTCTTGCATCAAAAGGTCGTTAGGTAAAATCTTGAATGTAAGAACAGAAAATTAAAATTATTGGCTGCATTATTACTTTTGTAATTAAGAGCATGAACACCAAAATTATTTTCTTCGAACTTGTATTTTCCATTGGAAAAGGAACTTCTTATTGTTCAAATCTCCACCTAGAAAGCATCTGGAAAAATTACGATTCGTTTTCATGCAGTCTAGCTGCGGAGACCAATGCGTTATTAGTTTTTACTATTGGCATGGTACTCGTGAATGCACGTTTTGATGCGACACCACAACTGCTTTCTTCGACGTTTAGTACATTATTTAGGCTGATTATAAATCTCGGTTCACTGCCGTGCAGTCGTTTGTCAATTGATTCCTCTTTCGACCACTACATCCGGAACGCCATCGTCATCTATCTTCGTCATATATTACTGGCAAAGTGTCGTGTTGACTCAACATCCATGAGAAGAGGGTTGCGGTTAAGCTTAGACTGAGAGACAGCGCAAATAAAAGTGAAATTTAAAAGTTTGCTCGAGGAACTCCGAAAGTTCTCTGAAAAAATTAACACTGAGATATCGAGGATAACTTCGCGGATAACGCTAATGGAGTACTGAAGTATGAGTCTATATCTGTGGCGTTTTATGAAACATTAATGAATAATAGTTTTTTTTTATAGTATAGAGTCCTCAATATTTTAGAATGCTTTCGAATTCATCATCTGAACTAAATAATCTCTATTAATGAATGCTCTGTATGTAGGCTACAGAAAAATGATTTCCAAGAGGCAATTCATGGCAAAACTTAGAAAATAATGTTTAACTGATCTAACATTCAGTTCTCCTTGCTAGAAAACTTTACACGATTAGTGTCAACCGCGAGCGTTCCAAAATATAAGTATCCTTTACTTTCAGGTCAGGTCATATTAAATTACGAAATGGTCCAGGACATTACAATTTTTCAGTAGACTTCGGGCTTTCTTGAGTCCTCGAGAGAAAGTACACTATTAGAAGCGTGCTTCAGAATAAATGCCAACAATGAATCACCTTTTCTAGAAAATGAATAAATGGAAGTAACAACTGAACATGAAGTTTTCGAAATTTCCCTTCTAATTATTTTTAGCCTAAGCGAAGTTCAGCACCTGGTTCTTGTCCTGAAGAATGACAGACACAACTTGTGAGGAACCCTAAGGTTATACCTTTATGTTGAGTGATATTTACTTCATAATTGTCCGCCAACATGAATTCGTGTTTGTTTACATTTACGACTTAGTAACTCACCATTCTCACTTCGATTGTGAATCTTGATTGAAAATCGTTTGACCAAAAATAAATTCGCCTCTCAAGAACAGAAATTCTTTCATTCAGATTTTCTCTCTGAATGTATACAGAAACGACAATACGAGTACTTTTTCAGGGGGAGGGAAGGGCGTAAGTTTGGAAACTTGATGTACGTGTTGCTTTATATATGAATTTAACAACAGTGACCGCTCATTAGAATTTTAAAGAGAGGTTAAAAGAGACAAAAGTAACAAAATCGATCTGATGTTTAACAAACAGCAAATCAATTTTTGCAGGTCGGATTAGCAATTCGCTTGTATACTATCCGAGTAGTCTATTTTATATATGAAAGACAAAATTCACCAATTAATTTCAAAATAACGCTCTCTTTCTCAGTTCCGAATGCAAAAGCAAACTTTAACTTAGGACCAGAAGATGATAAGGCAAATGAATTGCATTCTGATCCCTTTCACATGAGACAGCGATGGCTCCCATTCTTCCACACCCCACGTCGCTCACTACTTGATGATTAGCATGATGTTATTTCGTTTCAACATTGACTACATCTTCATGATAGGCAATATCAATGAAATGAAGATCCAATATTTTGCCGCCTAATAGGTACTACATCCGGAAGGAATTACCAACTCTTACTCAACATACATAACGTAAACTTTCCATTTTTTTAAATTTTGGGATCAGCAAAGACAATTTCAATTTTTGACCCAAGCTTTCGGCTAGATTAGCTCTAGCCGTCATCAGGGGAACGATATAATTTTAAACAAAACCTCTTATGGTATCCGCGCGTATCTAGTATACAAAACATTTTTAAAAAATTTTTTTAGATGCAAGCCGAAAATTATCGATCAAGACAAATAAGCAAAATTACGTAAACTATAGTATAACTCCTCGGTGTACACATTCTTTGGCCAAAAATTGACATAATTAAGTATTTTATGCGTTTATAAACGCTCATCTTGTGAAGGGAGCTATATAAGCAACATACACACAAAAGGGCGGTTATGAGTTTATTAGCTTATTCACAAGATCACTCAAAGTACACTACTGAATGTTTCTAACGTTTCAGTAGAAAAATGTTCCTTCAGCATGCGAGCTATTTATGCTGTACTTTACATTTGAGCTCTGCACGTTTTTTCTTTAAAGATTAAGGATTTAAATTCTGCTATTCTAAAAATCTAAAACTTTCAGATGCAGAGAGAGTCTAAAAAGTTGTCTCTGTGAAGACTAATGGACTTCTTTTGTCGTGAGGAAATGTTTCCTTCTACTTCCTCGGGCCGATTTATTAAATCTGCCCAAATTTGTGCGCCATTCAAGAAAACCACCCAAACATTCATTTTTATTCTGAAGCATTTGCAAACGACGATGACAAAAGCATGTGATATTTCGTCCTGTTTTATGAGCAAGTTATTGAAAGGAAAGGCTTTCAATTTACATCTTGAATTTGAGATGAATCATTCTTCAGTCAATAGGCGAAGATGATTTGAAAGGGAAAGAAAGATTCTAGTAGAGAAGTTACAATAGTTTTGCATTGAGGTGAATATCTATTCCGGTAAACTGTGTGTTAGTAATGCATTTAATTTCGTTCAGTCCGTATATCACACATTACTTGTATGGCAAGAAGCAGTGATCTCAGGACCTTATTCGTTGCATTTTAGAAATGATCTCTTTTATGCAGGCATGCGTACATTGTGAATATTTTACGATGTTCGCGATATGGGGATCCTCAAAACTGCTCTGAAAAAAGTGTTAGCAACCATTAAAGTAAGTTTGTATCATTAGCCTAACACTGAACGTACTTGATAGCATTACGTGAAATATTTGTGAGTCGTTTAGCTGTCAATCGGAAGCGTAAACTGTCCTCAAATACTGTACTTCTCCCATTGAATATATGTGAAATGATAATGTGAATAAGCAAAATCAAGGTAGAATGAAAAATACATTATTCTAGATATTTCAAAAGAGAAATAATTTCATTTGCACAAATACATCAGCCCTCATGCTCTGACATCCACTCTCTCACCCCGAATATTCGGCCCGCTGTGCGGCGCAGTTGCTGAGCTCACATAGCACCGAGTGATGCTGCAGGGCGCAGCCTCCACTCAGTGCAGTGCATTATCTCTGGAATCGTAACGCGTTATTCAGTAGCACAGGAAACTTCATGAGGTGCTTCATGATTGAAATTGAAACAAAGCGATTTCCGTGGATTTTTTATTTGAGTGAGGGAAAGAGATTTTTCAATGCTCATCGTCTCTAAATTCAACGTTTTAACAAACGACGTGATTGGCTTAAATGAAAACGTTATTTCCTTCACGGAATGATTGATTGCAGAATATTTTGTGTGATAAAATGTAAGCGAATGAATTAAATATATTCTGGATTTTTAATTCCTACAATTTGAAAATTAAGTAACGTTTTCTTCATGTACTATTCTTTCATGAAATGCAATTTTTTGTCTTTCTTATTAAAACTATATTGTGTTTTGTTTGTTAAATATTTGTTTTCTAGCGTTATTTAATGCAAAAAAACTTATTTAATTCACCTCACCGCATGTTTTACCTGATTAACAAAACCAAAAATTATCACCTATTTTTGGCAGCCCAACCTTATTGTAAATTCGCCTCTGAATGACAGAAATTCTTTCATTCATATTTTCGCAGTGAGATAAACCATGATTTGTTCATAATATACCTAGTTGCAGCCACTCCGCTATTTATTGTTTTCAATTAAGTGTTCATATTCTTCGTATTTCTGATTAACCTCGAAGTGTAAGTTCCATAAACGCTTATATAAGTACGTAACCAAATTTCTTCCAACGAAATATAGCTGAAAATGAAATTTTATACTCGCTCAAATTATGCACGATATTTTTAGGACGTGAAGTGTAAATTCAAGCAATACCTGGCGCACATTTAATTTGAGTACTAAAAGTGTTTTTAGTTTATGTTCATGTGGTTATTTACATTTAATTCAAACCTCCCATGTACCAGAGCCCATTAAACAACTTTTTAATCCGTGTGGGAGTTGTGAAAATGTCATGATTGCATTCATTTTTGCTATTAACCCCAGAGAAATCTGATGTCAGGTCTTAAATGTAGCACAATTAGGCAGTATGTATACGATGTGGCGGTTTCTATTTTTTCCTCAGCTCCCAGTCTACCGCCCTTGGATACAGAGCTTTCCAAAGAAATAAGCAAAAACTTTGTGCCAGCATACAAGCATACTCGACTCATCCACCAAAAAGAATGTCACCTTGGTGAATAAAAAAATCAGTTTATGAAGCAAAAACAAGGGCCTAGACCGTAACCAAATTGCAAGACTCAGTGAAATCACTTTGAATTTTAACCTGACTTCACATGTATTCGGTCAGCTATTATGTCGATGTAAGCGAAGAATGTAAAAAGCGTTTTACAAGCGGCGCTGGCTTTATATTCTCTGTTATCATATGTTTTGAAAAGCATTATCGAAGTTAGAATAACTTGACCATCTGACTACATTTTCATGTTTTTCTCACAATCTTTCGTAGAAACATAAACACTGGCTGTTGTGACCCCTGTGTACGTTTAACAACTAAGGACCTTTACGTTGAGACATTTTATAGGTAAATTTTATGCATCTTACGTATCGACTTCACTGAAAATAAACTGTTTTCTTTTCTACTTTTATTCGCGTATATCAGAAAAATTTTAAACTTATTTAAATATACGGTTTATATTTCGGACGAAGTTTTCAAAGAAACATTCGTGATGCTAGAACACTCATTCTTATGTCTCCTTTCCAGATCCTTAAAGTAAACTTCATCACAATTTTTGAATAAAAGTTAAATTAGCGTTAAGCGCTTCCGCGGTATTGGGAGCATCTTTGTACTGTATCTGGGATTATAATTTTTTTTTGAGAGAAGATCGTAGACAAGAATAAAAAAGTGAGCTACAGAAGCGATCCATTTCTCCCTCTGTTTTTTGCTTTCTGTTATTTAGCTCTCAGTAATTTTCGTTTACTGTTCGTGTAAGTTTAAAAACTCTCCTATTTCTAAATTACTGTTTTTTGATGGTAAATTTTATGGAACTGTTGATACTAATATGCTTTCAGAACTTCAAGAAAGTTAAAACTCAACATGATTTTTATAAATTACCGTATCCAAGTAGACATGTTTTCAATCACGAATTATTTTTGCACTTAATTAGTATAACATTTTCGCTGAAATAATTTATAAAAAATTGAAGGAATATTGCAATGAAATGACAAAAGTTCAGTGTCATTTGCAAATCGCTTTCAGGTTTTTGCTTAGTTAAGAAAATCTTATAAGATTCGTTTGTTTGTTCATAATTATTTATAATTTCAGTCGAGTATGCTTATGTGCTGGCACGAATTATTTGCTTTTTTTCGAAAAGCTGTGTATCTAAGGGCGTTAGACTGTGAGGTGAGGGAAAAATAATATTTTAGGCATATTAATTGAAGCACTGGGGCTCTGGAGAATTCGATGTGATCACTCGTATATGATCATGTGAGAGACTGCACCATCGAGGTGTATGCTAAGAAACTTTGCGAAACTGACAGCCGGCAGGAATGAATTAAACACAATTACTTTCTCGTTCTAGAAAAATTTGCAATTAGGCGCTGGAAGAAGGTCGAAGAAATTAGTGCAAATATATTCGTCACACAAACACAAACGAGTTTCAGTTCACGTAAATTTCCAAATGCTCTCAGTAACTGTCACGTAGCAGGAAACTCTTTAGCATTTATTTAACTTTTTTATAAATTTGACAGGATAAACGCTGACAATATCATGGAAATTGGAGCCCGGTTAGAACATTACCAATCACTACCCAGCAGAAGCTCGAGCAGCTCGTCTCTTTTCAGTTAACAATCTAGTCGGATAAATTTTTGCGACCTTCGCTTTACACGAAATTGAAGTTTTAACTACACATCCATTTTTAGTATTTTTAAAGACTTTTTCTGCGCAACCGAAGTCGGTAAAGTCAGTGTTAAAGACTGCATGATTAATCCATCTTCAATGATTCAGTGATCTCATTAAACGATCAAAAATGTATTTTTACTCTTTGACTCTTTTCAACGGGATTATGATTTCATTTAATACGTGTTTCTTTACACTTTTATTTTTGATTCGTTTGTGCAAAAAGCAAAACATTTATATACATACCCATATCTTCAGTGTATTTGAATTCTTGGGAATCCTGATGTTCTTTATTGAACAGTCGTGAACTGTATCTTCCGATCATATTTTGATAATACTTCACGAACTAGAAAAGCAAGAAATCGCGTTAAATCATTTATCTTTTATCCCTTAGTATTTGATTACCTCGATGAGGTCCTTAATTGAATCTCTTAATGCTTTATTCATAAGAAAACCCAGTGCAAAATGGGCGCAGAGTCTCCAATAGTTTTCTGTAGTCTGACGCATCAAGCTCTTTAAGGTCGATTAAAGCAGTACGTTGCGCCATTAGTTCTGCTGGGAGTGACGACGGATTGCAGCTCCGAGATATTTAGCTCCGTGAAAACTAACGTGAGACACAGCAGCGCGTACCACCAGAAGGCAGGATAGGCTAATGGTGAGAACTACAATGCGCATATGGCCGTCCACCGGTGCTCGTTCCAGTTCCGACCGGTAGGATTAATTGACATAATTACTACAGTGACACGTGCAGCCATGGTGGAAAAAAACACCGTGAAACGGGCATTAGGTCTGCATCGCTGCATCAATATTATTGAGCCGAAGTGCTGCGCTAGTTTGCTGAATTTTTGTACAGAATTATAGGAATGAAGAGGCCACCCATTTTGAAACCTTGAAAGTATAAATAATTTGCACACTTCTGTCTTTTTCCTCAACGAATCATTCTAGCGTAAATGAATCCAACCTAAGACGTGTGAATTTTAAAAATCCGTTTCTCGTTCCCACTGTTTTCGCTGAGTGGCCTGCATGGAGCGAAGATTATTTAGCAAGAACATCAAATTACCTTAGAAATGGTAATATCCTCATATAATCCAAAACGCACCCTTAATTTATTGTCTATACCTCAGTATATGTAACTATTATATGAAGTGAAATAAATTATATCAACATTTAAAACATCTGCAAGTTCTGTGACCTATAACGATACTTATTGTCCTATAGTTTCACATTGCACTGAAGAGGTTGCCAATTCAGAAATGTAATTTATTTAATTTCGTCATTTGTAACCTTTAAAACCAGATTGTTAAACTTTCATTAATACAAAGGATTTTGGGCGTACTGTACACTAACAAAAAATGACAAAAGCGTACGGAAATGTAGAGCGAATGAATTCAACAACAGGCAATAGAAAAAGGCACTCCGAAAGCTTTTAATAAGATTGTTTCAAGCCTAAGACCCTGATCAACTGAGGAGCTGCGATAAATGTGAAATCTATATTGAATCTATTGTTAAAAATACATAGTAAAATGCGAAAATGGAAAACCATGCAACAAAATCAAGTTAAAATGAAAATCTGCCGGTTGACCATTTCCACAGAGAAAGATTAGTGGCAAAAGAAGGGAAGGACACAGTATACGTAATGAGTCATCTGAACTATGTTTTCAATAGAACGTATTTTTTCTAAACAATTTTGATTGAACGGGCGACAATGGAGGACGGATAACTGTCAGTGGTAAAATATGTGCTATGTACAGTGCAATTCTGTTCTTGTAATGCCTAAATAGCAGCTCACTCTTATAAGTTCACTGTAGCGTATATAAAAATACACTCACTTCCTGATGCAAACGTTTACAGTTCGGTAAATATTCCTAAGATTTTAGCGTCTTGACCAACCTTTCCAGGCTTGGGCTTGTGCTATTTCAGTTTTCATTGCAAAATATTTTAATTGCACAACATAAGAATTTGATCATCGCGTGCATATGAACTTAATTTGGATTACTCTGACTTGAATGTTCATCTCTGGTTTCTTAGCTCATCTCACCCCACTAATAGATATGGTTCTGTCATTATTTCCTGCCTGAAATATGAACTTTTAGAAGAACTATTTCTTACTGACCACACTGTTCAGATGGCTGGCACGTACACTTGGCCTTCCAGTCATTGGCCGATAATCGTAAAAATTGAAAACCGAACTTTTAACAATTTTATCGAGGTTTTATCGCGAAAATCCGTTCTGCATCCTTTTTGTGCGCTATGCGAGATGATTGCAAAGCATGCCGCCCGAAGTCATAGAACACACAACCTTCTTTGTTTATCTTCGCATTCAATCAATTGAATTAGAGGATTAAGAGCCAATCACTTCAAATTTTGACCTAAAACCTTTTTAATTTCTTGATATCCGCAAGCAAAAAATCAATTCTTAACGACATGCCAGGGGCTTTCCATTTAGAAGTAGTCAACCAGTACGTTTTCATTTTTAGGTTTGTTTTTGTTGTTTACAATCACCGCATTTTAAGCTGCACGTTTAGTCATGTGTTCAACTATAAAGTTTCTGATTAATTCACAAATTCTAGCTCGAGGATGAACTAGGGCTCAAAACATTTTTTCCGAACATTGTTATGATCTCGTTTCTCGGTTAGCTTTTTGGGGCTTTTGCTCCGTAAAAAAAGACTTTCCCTGCCATGAATAAATATTTATTGGGAGAACCTTCTCAGTTTCGGCGTTGGCCAATAGATTTTTATTTGTTTAGGAAACCTTTCGATACTTCCAAGGGTCAAGTGATAAAATTTGCTTATAAAATGGCTCATAGTGACTTGAAATCAATGAAAAATATTTGGGGCTAAAATGTTTGAGTTGACAATTAACGACGAAGTGGGAACCTGGGAAATGTGTCGTGCTGTGTTATTCTTACTCTCTCCAGCAGATATCAAGGTTCTCGATCATAATAACCAAGAAACAATTTAAAAGTGTGCTTCAGTATGAAAACACAGTGTATAACATAATCACACCATACACTCCACGAAGATTTCGTGACGTAAAATAATGTCTGTTAGCTCAAATTATTGAAATTACTAAGACTAGATTAGATGAAAAATAATTAAACAAGGTGGACCAATGGGTACCTATCAAAGGCTTGGTGAAGGAGCTCAATGTTTTGAAGTGAGATTGGACTTTAATGGCTTACTGTAGTGAAATTTTAACAACCTCTGACAGACATGACGTAGTGAATGGTAAAAAATTCTTCGACGCTGCATGTTGAGTTTTTTTCTATGCTCAGATGTTATCGGTAAGAGAAGATTTGCATTGAAATCGAACTTGATTTAGTTGTTTTGAACTCAATGGGACAGTCGGATGTCATTTAACCATCCTGGCCTAACCTTGTTTATGTACTTCGAACTTAGTTGATCGTGGGTAAGTAAATTTGTTTCCGACGAGTGGAAAGTAGTCTCGAAGATTTCCCAGGAGGCGCACAAGACTCTCCACACGACTCCGCACACTGCATGCATTTGAGTTTCTAAAAATAATTAAAAATCATGGATGAGCCTGATTTTTTCCAAAATTCACTGGCGAGCATAGCCAGCAGTGTTTAATCCAGTTAGACTGGACTAGAGTTGCAACTCACTTGTTTTATTTGTATAGCCGTGAACGGCTACTTCTCTTTCTAGAAGGAATAATACGCTTGTGATTACAGCAGAGAGGAAAAAATTTTGAATTACTTTTCACCTTCCACGAATTAGATATTGATCAATTACTTGATGTTTCGGGGATAAAATGGAATTATTTTGCTTTAAATGACATTCTTGTCCTTAAAATGTCCTTTATTATCGTTTGGAAACAAATTGATAATTTCTCAACCATCAAACGATGACTGTATACGGAAAAAGTGAATACAATATGCAATAATTCGGTTAACAAGGTGATAAAAATCGAACAAAACCCCAATCAAGAACAGGTTAAAGAAAGAATACAAACGCTTCCAAAAATTATGAATATGAATGAGAAAGAATATGAAAACGTTTTCAAAATTTTTCCCAATTTAAGCTGTATTGTACCGAGGTTGTCAACGCAGAAAACCATTTGGTGTGCTTTGTTTTAACAAATGCCGTTCTTGCGCCTATTTCACACTGTAACTCATAGTAACACTCTATATTTTTACTCATGGATTTCCATCCCTACAGTGTTGCTTTTTTAATTGCTCAAAATTTAATTGAAAAGGATCCAGCTTAAGGATTCTGCCAAGAAATAACCCTTGGTATTACCAAGTTGGCTTGGAATAACTTATATCGCCTGCTGTATCGTTACGAGAACATAAAGTGTTTGCAAATATGGCCGGCCCCTGGTTTCAGACTTCACTTGTCAACTTCCAGTCCGAAGAGATTTTTTATTGAGTTCTGACTTAACTTAAATATTACTAGACAAGACTTAACAGAGATTCACTTTGCTTTACCGCAAGTTCGCTAAAAATTTAAAAACGGAGAAAATGCTCATAAAATTAGCCATTTTTACACAAAAAAGAATAAAAATTCGAAAACGTTTCGGAGACCAGCTCCATCATCAGTTCTGTAAAATACAAAGTACAATCAATCTAACGTAAGCATAAAAATATGATTGATAATAAATTTCAAAATATACAAAAAATTAGGACAACTATGCATTAATAAACAATCTACTCCTTTACCACGCTTGTGGTAAATGAATTATTTAAACATATTTTGAAATCATAAGCAGTATTTTTGGCGGACTCTAAACTCAGACAGTGGCTGATGAAGATGAACAAGTGCTTGTCCTTCATTGTTTAATTTTACTGCGTACAATACACAGTGTAGGTGCACAGAAAGAATGCTGGGATTATTGTGAATTCCTTTCTCATTTAGGCATAATACTTTTTTGTCTAGACAAGCTGGAATCTCGGCAACCAGAGTGATGGAAGCCTTCAAGGATGGAGTCGCATGTCTACAAGGGAGTACCAACCTCTGGCAGTGTGTTGAGTTAGCCAATCCAGCTGAAGGGATTGAGGCCAGTACCATAAGGAAACTTCAGTCAAGCTTGAAAGAGCAAGCATCAGATAAAAAGCCAGGCCATTTCGTTCGTCGACCGTAGTTTTCTACTGCATTCACTTAATATATAAGTGAATCACTAAAATTTGCTATACTGACGCGATATTCAACAAAGAAAATTACAAGATAAAGCGGCTTCGTTGATAATTCACCAGGAAGACACAATTAAAATACTAATATCTGAGACGAAATTTCTTTAAACCTGCTGGTCCTTCGAAACAAGTTGGAGAGATCATTAGACGGCCAACTGCCATCATTTGAATCGAATTGTCAGATTCTAAGTCAGTGTGACTATAGATTACTATTGGAAAAGTTGAAGCAGTCCGGATACGCAGATCTTTTAACAAGAATGAGGATAGAAGATCTTGAATTAGATAGAATCTAATTCAAGAAGTGTCAGTTGTAAATTAACGCGTACGTCTTGCTATTCTAGAAAGTAATGTTGAAACCCTAGACCCAGCCTAACTCTTAGCCCTCTTTATCAGGTTTGTGTTCTTTCAATTATGCTCATAGGGTGACAATCTTTTGATTGTTCTTAACACTGGTACTTGTTATTGCTTGTATGGATGTATCCTGAAGAGGTTGGGAGAGATATGATATAGGAGATTGTTCTTTTGCAATGTTTTCGGGACTTGGCGCTTCTGGAAGGGTTGCAGGATTCCTGATCCACACTCAGGGAGTAAGCTATAATAGTGCCTGTTCTAGTCGGTACGTACATCTGTCCTGACTTGCGCTCCTCCGCTGTAACCCTAGCTACCCACCACATAATCAGCAACACTTACAGGAGTTCGTCTTCAGTTTTGTTTTGAAATTAGTTAGGCCTTATCATCCTTGCTGTGCTTCTTTTTTCACCAGTGTTGTGGGCCTTCGTAATTCACCTACTTTTTAATAAACTATGAATGGCTTGCGACTTTTCAACCCATCTCGATGGTCTGACCACATTCGTGAAGAGGTCGCGGGTGTAAAGGAATGTAAGTACATAGTTGAAGTAACACGTATGTTTTCGTGTGACATTTGCTTAACCATTCTCCAGCAAAGGAAATACAAGTCTTCTTTGCTGGAGACTTGCATTCCCTTTGCTGGAGACTCGCCTTACCTTTGCTGGAGACTCGCCTTACCTCTGCTGGAGACTCGCCTTACCTTTGCTTTAGACTTGCCTTACCTTTGCTGGAGACTCGCCTTACCTTTGCTGGAGACTTGCCGTACCTTTGCTGGAGACTTGCCGTACCTTTGATGGAGACT
>JACJUY010001516.1:0-26943 GCA_014220935.1 Platorchestia sp. MABIK | reverse complement strand
CTTTGCTGGAGACTCGCCTTACCTTTGCTGGAGACTCGCCTTACCTTTGCTGGAGACTTGCCTTACCTTTGCTGGAGACTCGCCTTACCTTTGCTGGAGACTTGCCTTACCTTTGCTGGAGACTTGCCTTACCTTTGCTGGAGACTTGCCTTACCTTTGCTGGAGACTTGCCTTACCTTTGCTGGAGACTCGCCTTCCCTTTGCGCAGACTTGCCACATATTTGCTTTAGGCTTACTTTTACCTACACTGGAGGCTCACCCTACTTGTGTTAAAAACTCGTCTTACCTATTATAGAGACTTTCCTTACTTTTTCTTCAGGCTCGATCTAATTTAAATGTAGAGTCGTTTACTCTCAGCTTAGACTCGCTTTTCTTCAGCTAGACACACGGTTTTTGTTGGCTGGAGACTCGCTTTTTCTGGGGACTAGCTTTTCATTTACTGAAAGTATGCCTTACCTGAACTCGCCTAACCTGTGCGGGAGTTTAGATCAAAATCCAGACTTACCCATGCTTGTGGTGAAATTGATGTGGATTCTTCGCAGCATTATTCATAAATATTATTTATTTTCAAGCACAGTCTTTTCTGATCGCAAATGCAAGTCATCAGTGAATTTCAGTGATGTGAGGTCAGAGTGAGTCAAACAGTCAGGTTGAATTATAGCACTAAGAACAAACATCACAATTATGTGTTTCAAAGCCCGACACTGGTTTTTATCAATAAAATGGACTTATGACTTATTTGTTTATTGAGAACTTCCTTCTCAGTACAATTCAAAGCGCTTTTCTTCGTTCTGACATACCCTGACTTCGTGTTTTAATCCTACGAATTGGAGTAACAAAGGTTCCTGAAACTGAACGTCTAGGATGACTGCCCCAGGGCTTCATAAACCATGGAGCCTCAGAAAAGATCCAGTTCTGTACAATGTATGCCCAAAAGTCGTGAGCCCTTGCCGTTCTTTTGCCGTCAAGATTGCAGTTCGCTACATCGGTTGCGCAGTACGCTCACCCCCGGCGCAGGCGGGAAATGATAGGAGCACAAGATGGGAGGATAAAGGATATCTGATAACAAAGTTAAATATAAAACAAATTCCTGCAATTGATGCTGATGATGATGTAGTTGGTAGGTAGGGTGACCACGGAAGATGAGGGTATACGTCTGAGAAGACGCAATTGTTTGACAAAACAAAATAAGTGTATAAACAGGATGGATTGTTAGAAAAACTGATTAAACTACTTTTTTATTGCAGATCGAATAATGTTTAAAAAGTTCACTGACACTTAACGGAAAGTACATCAGTGAGTTATGGCCAGCTCATTTCAGCAGGGAAAACCACTTTTAATTGTAGAAACGATTACAATTCTAAATTAGAAGATATCTTACCCTCGTTGTTATGAGAGGTTACTCGACTGAAATTCTGCACAAACGAGGTTAAAGGATACACAGAAATTAAGTTATTTTCTGAGGGAATTTGCTTCAAATTTTTGTTTATGATAATTTCTGAAACATTTCACGCGATAGAATCGTATTGTAAGTTAAAATCGACGAGCCTAAATAACAATTTAAAGTTTATTCAAACAAATATCAATACAAGTTTCTTGTAAATTTATATTACATTTAATTATTATTTTCTAAATTGATTACAGGTTGTTGTAAATTAAAATTACTTTGCCATGAGGGGCACTACCGGAGGATTGCTAAAGAGTATGGCGGGTGGTCGAGTCAAGACGTCAACGCATGCGGCGGCTGGACAGCTCCAAGCACACCGAGCAGCTAGGAAGCCGCACAACGAAATCGGCTGGGAAATTCAATTCGACAGAGAAAGAAAATTGTAGCAATCCTCGGGAGCGAGCGTCAGGGCAGGCGAAGGGCATCAGCTATGGACAAAAAAGGGTTTATTTGAACATTAAAACAAGAAAAAACGAATTTACCATATTCAAATTATTTTCAAAGCAGAACAAAAATGGTAAACTTAAAACTCAAGCCACTGATTCACCAAAATAGGCCCGTTTTACGGTAGAAGCAGGGGCGACAACAGCGTCAATCAAAATGAGACCTGCAGTGGAATGAAGACCGGCGTATATGACGTAAAAAACAAACCAACATTCCAATCAAAACTGAACGAGCACTGTGAAAAAAACAATTGCACTACCAAAACTTTCAAATTGTAACAAACCCGAAGCCACAAAACCTTAGCTGAAAACGATCCACAGTGTATCAAGCATCTGAACAAGAATTAATTGAGAAAATGTTTGAATCAATAAAATGGAGACGTCCCAAGCTGGAGATACAGAAATAAAAGCACGAGGTTTCACTGCTTTAAAAGGAATTAAAAGAATTTAAATGAAACAACACTTTCAGTTTGAGGGCTGCACAGCCTGTCAACCAGACGAGTGCAATTCTGTGATTTATTGAAGTAAATCAGTAGATTAATCTTCAAGTATGTAGCCAATTGCGTTCGCCAAAAACCAGGAACCCCTGGACAGCAAAGAGCAGAATAGTACGCTAAATAAATATAAAACGGGCCATTCATGCAAATTAAATACTAGTGAAAACAGATACGGCAAATATTTAGAATTCCGTTGCCCACTCGCATACCACAGCTGCAGCACACTGCCTCTAAAATTCCAGAACACTCACTGGGGAAGCGCTCGTCCTCCCCCACGAAACCCCGCCGTCATCGGGTCTATAGCACTCACACCAGCGGTGCGCCAACAACCAACAAAAACAAAACGTACAACGAGTTGCACTTCAACGGATAACAGAGATAACGTAGGTTTTAAGTATAAAACCTTTCTGTCAACTGAAATGAAACCACGACTCACTTCAGCTCCAAGCCTACAGCAGCAACAGGAACGAAGCGGGCCACAATGTACACAAGACTAAATGACAAGCCCTAGGAAGAAAAATTTTCGTGATTCTTCACATTTGATATGAATATCTGTAACATTACTTCTCGTAAAGGGAAGGGATTTTAAAATTTTCTGCACAGCCAGTGTATGTAAAATAAAAGTAATTTTTTTCACATTTAGTTTAAGTGTGACTTTATGATCTACCACTAATTCAACCTGATAAATTTTGAAACTTTCTGAGCAGACATGCTGACAATTGTGATATAAAATAGTGAAGTGAAATTTGAATTCACTTGACTAGATTGAATTGAAATTGAATTGAAAATAAATTGAAATTGAAAACTGAAAATGAAAATTAAATTGAAATTGAAAATTAAATTGAAATTGAAAATTAAATTGAAATTTGAATTTATTTGAAATGAAAAGAGTGAATTGAAAGTAAATTTTGAAACTAACAACACGTCTTCGATAAACACGAACGAACTAGAATATAGCTATCTTTTTATAATATAAGGAGACGAATCGGATTTTCAGAGCAAGTGAAAATTTTTTAACTCGGAAAATATCATACATTGACATTTTTGAAGTTGAGGCAAGGCTTAATGTTCCTAAAATTTGTTATAATTTAGTACTTTTGTAATCAAGTTATTCAGATACAAAGGAAATTGGAGTCCAAAGACAGCATTTCTGAAAAAACTTACAAAACTTTGAGCTGGGCTTAAAAGTACATCGACCTATCAAATGTCAGATGAATCGGTATTACATTTCTTGTCGTAATATTATTTTTCAGCTTCAATTCTAACGATTCACCGTATTTGTTCCAGAGTCATGTTAATTCTCTTCACTGAGTGCAATGTCGTTCAGCCATGCAGTGCATCAATTAAAAAAACTAAACGCTTAACAAATGTTGTTGGTAAGCAGTTACCAAGTGCAGCAATATCGAACGATTATTCAGTTTTTAATTTTCGAAGTTGGCGTCCTCACTTGTGGGCATCTGATATATTCCTTTTTGCTTGGAAAAAGGCTCAAAGAGTTCATAAGAAACAAACACAGACCCAAAATCTGATGGCATTGCTCCTAACTGACATTGTGCTTCAGAGAAGGTATCTTACCGTGATTTACAAAAACTGAGCTCGATCTGTCCTAGCCAAGAAGCGTTGCTCTACATTCGTTAATGAAAACAAGTTGCCAGAACCGCGTTTCTGTTTTCATGAGCTGATTTGACATTATATTTGTTTGTTAATTTTATTCAACAGGGATTGGAAGTTCGACATTTGTCAACGTCCTCATCGATGTTGACTACATCTTAACGTATTCGACGTAGTGTCAATTCGTCACAATTGAGTGAGCTTTACATCAACAGTTTTTATCGAGCTTCATGGAGGATAGAAAGCACCCGTCTCACATCATTAACATTTTACCTTCATCCTGATCTTTCTCTCGTACGGGAATTTTCGAGATTTTCAAGAGCGACTTTTTAATGAAGTGAACTTTGCAATAGAACATAATGGTCCAAGCGTGAATATCACATGACTACAATTCTTTGTGAATTAGTTTCCAAAGCTCTTTATGTTGGTTTATGTTCCGTTTTGAAATCCCACTGCAGATGTAAGCACAACGACTGGAGTGAGACATTAGCAAGCCAAAATTTAAGGTGCGCGCCATCATGTTGCCTTTTATTGAGTACACGTTGAACCTTTTACAATACGCGTTATCTACGGCAAACTGCACCGCGAATGACCTCAAAAATTTTGAGCTTTTTCAAAGCCTTAATACGGGTGTATCATTTTGGGACGGCTTTCGGAAGCGGTTTTGAGATAAGTTTATTTTTGCGAAAAATTCTCTTCGTTTCCCAGCTCTCATTTCTGAAATGTAGCCCTTACATACTTAAAATTACACTCAATTCAAAGCTAAACAAATTCCCTGCGGGATTAAATGGCACATGAATTTAACTTATTCAGAAGGAATGATCAGAGAGCGAAGCTTCCTTGTACATCTTTCAGTATTCAGTTACTTTTTTGAATGACGCATCATTTCCCGGTTCTTTGTTAAATGTTTAACATAGAAAGTTAAAATTAACGTCTGTTTGAACGCTCAAATATTCTCTGTGTGGCTAATCTACAATGAGTTTTTAGAAAATGATCTCATCCGTATTCTGTTCATTTGTTGAAAAAATGCTTGTATTAAATTAAGTTATTTTGAGATTTAAGCAAGAGTACAGAGAATTTCATCATCTGTAAATTAGAACTAATTTGAACTTTTTTGGTGCTAAAATTTAAAATAAATTCTCAGAAACGATCAACATTTTTCGAAAAAGGTCAGAGTACTGGAGGGAGTGAGGAAAGCTTCTTTCCCTCCCTGGATGAATAAAACTTCTGAAATGTCAACATACATGGGATTACTTGCTTTTGCTAGGGCTCTTATCAACTAACAGCTCAACTCTCCAAATAAAAATAACTTGATGAGATTCTAGTTCCAATTCTTTTTAAGAATCCTACACTACAAGAGCTGGCGCTTTTGGGACTTGTGAACGTTGCCGCTGCTAGAGCTCTAAGTGTTTGTGGATGCCACCGGCATCGGCATTGAATACACAGGATTTCTCATGTCAGTTTCCAATTCTTTATCACCAGCATTTGCTAGTTCGCAACGACGCCGGACGACCCTATTTCGTGCAGCGCGGCGCTCCAACTCGACTATTAAAGTCGGAGGCACGACTGACGTGTTGCCGGCACAAGCATTGCTCTACAAATTCCGTGAATGGACGCTTGCTCTCGTTTGATTTTTCAGCGCTCGTCCGCTGCTTGTTTTTCGACTCTGACGATCACGAACGCTTGTAGGTGCCATATCCCGTCAAGGGTGTGTGATCAGCCTCTTGTGCAGGATCAACAAGAGGGACGAGGCACATGAAATTCGGGTGTTTTTTCGAGAGACTTTGGCTGCCTGCTTTATTTGTAGGAATCATCAGGCTCAACTGCTATTTGTTTTTTCTCGATACTGATGCAAAAAAATGGACAATACTGTTAGATTCAGAACGAAGGATTATCTTCATTGATAAAAAATAGATTATGTGTATGTGCGAGCAGTGTAAAGAAAACACAGATGAAACCCTTTTCAATTATTCATCCTGCATTGGCATGTGGATAATTATATATTTTTCCACAAGGTCTGTCAGGCAAATTCGTAGAAGTTTCTTTTCTATGTCTGAATCCAAGTAACTCATGTAAAAAAATTAACATATTTCGTAATTTAGGCAGTTTATTTAGCACACAAGGAGAATAAAAATTTTATTTCACAGGACCGCCTTCAGCCATGATGATGGCTGCTACGGGCTTACGAAAGCTGGACACGGAGAATACAACTTCTGTCGTTTTTGACCTAACAACCTTTTTAATGTCCTTCTTAAAAGCTGTGAGGCTGTTATGAGGCTTCGCATAAGCTTTGGCACCAATTTGCGGCAAAAAAAATAGTAAACGAAAGGGTTCAGGACAAGGGAATTGGAAGGCCAAAAATTTTTCTACCAGAATCGCACCCCGGACCTCTGGAGCAAGTCAACGGTTTTCATCAAC
Organism: Platorchestia sp. MABIK; assembly: GCA_014220935.1. Lineage (NCBI taxonomy): Eukaryota > Metazoa > Arthropoda > Malacostraca > Amphipoda > Talitridae > Platorchestia > Platorchestia sp. MABIK. The sequence continues at coordinate 20,527 of JACJUY010001516.1, read as the reverse complement.
GTTAGGGAGCCGAGGCCTGACGAAACATGATCTTCTAATTTGAAGCCTTTGCTTTCATTCATGGAATGGTTTCTGTTTGAAAGACGTAGCAGTAGGATTCAGCATTCGCCGATTTTCGTTGTCGGCGAAGTAGCAGGTAAAGACGTCATCCTAGCGGTCCTCGGCGCGGTTTCTAACCGCGCCGAGGATCGTGATGCTGACTGGTTTCTCGTGATCATCATGGGTTGAACGTCAGCGCTCGTTAAAGCAATCCTACGATCCTTATATTTGTTACAAGCCAAAGCAAATGTAAAAATCTAATCAGAAAAGACCTTGATGATCGATCTAGCTCAAAACTTTCTTGTGACGTACCTCTCCAAACTAACTTCTTCCATCTTATTAGTGTGAAGATGCTGCCTACTTTGTGCATAGGTTACATTAAAGGCTTTGATCACTCTATTAATTTTCATGACGCTGGAGGCTTTTTCTTTGCCAATATAGATAATGACACGGTTGGATTAGTCTTGACGTTTTTTTGGACCCGGCTTGAGAGCGAGATTTTCGAATTTTCTCTTTTCTTGGCGTACGGGTGGCGCTCGTGTCAAAAGCTAGCCGCTGCCCCCATTCTATCACGATCACCTGTACTGCATGCCAGATACCGCAAGATCTTGCATACACCTGTGATGCATGCCAGATACCGCAATTCTACAGATCAATTCTACAAATTGTGTATTTCTTGTCGTGAAACATCCTGCACAAACTAGCATTATCTACGTACAGTTATCAGCAAGCAGGTAGCCATTTTATTAACTTAATAATGTAATAACTAAGCAACGACAGCTTTTTGAACATAAATATTGTTCACTTTGCTTGACGACGAACTACTGTGACACAAAACGAACAGTCTTTATATGTGTGTTTTAGCCACCGACTCTTCAAGTAGTTCGTTCAGTGTCTCTAGAGTTCGGTCAGTTGATATTTATTATCTATATTCCTGCAAAAGAATGATATACTAATAAAATTCTCACAACTCATCGCGACGAAAATTACGACAACTATAAATATTTGTTGTCTTCTTATCCAAATAAACATGTAGTTTCGATAGAGAATGATCTGTATAATGGCGGTATATGGCATGCATCAGAGGTGTATGCAAGATCTGGCGGTATCTGGCATGCAGTACAGGTGATCATGATTGAATAGGGGCAGCGGCTAGCTTTTGACACGAGCGCATCCGGCGGCACCCACGGTAAAGTTGCTCCACTCTGTGTGCATGTGCGAGTCTGTGTACGTGCATGGCTAGTCACCGTCACTAAGAACCACGCCCACTTTAACAACTGCCACACGTCGCTGCGTGACATAATTGTAGAACAAACATTTATTATGGTATAGCTTTGACATAGAAGTATCATTTAATAATAGATTAAAATACTCTATGTATCATTGTACACTTGAACGTCTCAGCCTTCTTAAACGACTCATATTATATGAGTTAGACCAAATAAGAGCACAGTTACTGCGATTCTACCGTGTCATAATGCATCGTTCGTATGTCTCGTTGTATTGTTTACAATGCAAATCTCTTTAGTTTATGTTATAAATATGTTGTTCATTCGAACAATTAACACATTCTTTTTAAATCAAGTAAATAAAAGTATTCTAACAGGTTCTTCATAATATGAATAAAATTGAAGTATTCAAGTGCTGAAGCGTTCTGTAAGATGCCTTTTATGTATATTGACGCCAAATGAATTCGATTAATTAACTTTTAAAAAGTGCAAAACTTATTGTGCTCATGTCAGTATATTTACTAGTCACTTCCCTCACGTTTAATTAATATCATACTATTTTGGTAGCAAAGTGCAAAGTAAAGGAACCTCAATGCTTTCATTGAAGATGCGATAAAGAAAACTTGACGCCAACACACGAAGTAATGAATGGTGTAAATTTCATCACAAATGTTTCACCTTTTTAGTTTCCCTCAGGAAATAGTCCCCCATCCCCTGTCATATGTGACATACAAGTATGATGCTTCATCAATACCGATTTTGTTCCCTCTGCTCCGGCGATGAGATAGTTTTTAAATGAATATTAATGCTCGTGACCACACTATTTAATGCTACCAAGATAATTATTTTTTGTCTTAACGTATCAACTATGAAATATTGGACGATATTTAATGCCATTTTCAAAACTTCTTACATAAGTAATGAAAAATACATTATAAATGAATGACAATTGCATGTAGTAATATTTATTTGTATATGTGATACATGCTTTCATTATTTATTATGACTTTAGTTACGATCGTTCTTTCAACTTCTCCACTTTACGAAATATTTTTAGTCCTTCAGGTGTTTAAATAAAAAATTACTCTTTAAATATTTCTTACTGCAAAATGTCAATCGCTCAAATTCTATGCATCTGTCAATCTATAAAATGCAACGTTTCGATGAGAAAACATCATAATTTTCAGGCGGAAAATTTAAGTAAATCCTATTATTTATTCAAATAAATCACATTCATTTAACCAGTCATGAAACTCGGTGCGGCTTTTAATAGAAATTTCAATGCACATTACATTTTCCTGATCTTGACCGTTCGCCGGTAAAGGCAGGAATTTAAAACCATCGGGTAGCTAAACACCTTCCATATTGCACATAAGCTCGCACTCTACATTGCCATTTCTAAATCACGACTGGCAATTTTTTGTAAGCATGTGTATAACCTAACTGCATTGCGACATCCGGTAACTCATTCTAGTTAGACGATCGAACGACTTCTGGCCATGAGGTCAACTCTGGACCAGTGCACATGACGCACCCAACGCGCACACGGACGCTGCAACACACGCACACAGAGTGGAGCAACTTTGACGTGGATGCCCTTCGGCGCGTCGAACCAAAACCAATCTAATTTAACAATCAAGAGATCTCGAAGATCTTGTGATCCTAAACTTGATCTAAAACTTTTTACCGTCCTTGTATGCTAATTTCGCACTTCATATAATCTGAATTGAATATATCTCTATTTAATATTAATACTTTCAATTTAAATTCGTTTTTTGAAATAGTTTTTCTGCCCCTGAATGTAGTGTGCAAGAATTTTTAACATATCTTTGACGTTTATTGACGTAGCGACTTGGTTCAAAGCGCACTCCATTGATAATTAAATTGTCTATCATATGCTGCATCAACATTTCCTACTTACGGTACGTACTTGAAAAACTCACGTATATGCAAGAGGTTGAAATTTTCACTCAATTGGCTCTCCTGTCATATCCAAGTTATCAAATTTCTAAGAACTATAACGCTCATGTTATTGACTTAGCGACTTGGTCTACGGCTCATTTTGTTTGTAATTAAATTCTCTACAATTGCTTTTAATATAGGTTTCTGTTTTCTTTCCTAGTTTTCATATACTAAAAAAGCTACTTACAACAAATTTGCATTTTGACTCTATAGCAATTGTAAAATATTGTTTTCTGAGAGCGATAACACTAAAAGCAACTGTTGAAATTAATTGGTTTCACTTTTATTTCGCCTTGTGTATTGCCCCCTAGAAGCATTCTTTTCAGAAAAATCTTTTTCTTTTCATAAATTCGAAAAATGTGTACGAGCAAAAACGTTGAAAATCCTAATTTACATAGCCTATGTTGTGTAATTTTCAGGTAAATCTGCCCAATGAAGAAAATGTTCTCACGAAAGTGAGTCAGTCCCCTTAAATGATCGTAATTGGCAGTTTGAGAATGTACTGAACTGTTTTCGATCATTGTATACTAAGTTTCTCAAAGCTGTTATGGCTCTTTTTTGTAAAAAAGAAAGTACATATGTTTTAATTCTGTCGATCCTATGCCAAGCGTCTATTCCATACTGGAGAAATGAACGAACTAATGCTTTGTACGGCATTTTCAGAGCTTTTTTTAGAAAATACATATATATCACAATTGAGGATTTCAATTAATCTAAATATTTCATAACTAATATACAAAATATTTTCTTTAAAAGTCAAATACTTTCAAAGCTAACTCTTCACAGTTGGAAAGACTAGGTTCTCAAATCTAGCCATCATCAATTTTGAAGGGCTTACTGGATGCAGCTTACTTATAGGAAAAATATATTTTTTATATTGATGTATATTTTAGTCGCACTGATATTTTTTGGGTCACTAATTACTACACATTTTTCATTAGATGTGATTTTTATTCAGGAGAGTACAAGAGAAAGTACTATCGTCATAAAAATTTTGTAATTTGGAAAGTACAGTACATAGAGTTAAGGTTTTCGATCATGAAGATCAAATACAGCGAAGGCTCCAGAAGCTATCCAAGTTGGATGCAAACTCTCTGGCTTTCATCATTCGTCCAAGTGAAATTTTAGATAAAATAGTTTGTGTTCATGAAGGAAAGTATTCATCTGAATGTTAAACTGCCGCAAGTGCAGCTGTCGCAAAAGCAGACCTACCCTGAACCAATGTTAATTTGATACAAGATGAGTGAATAAGGGCGTGGATGTACGGTAATGAAAGCGCATTTTGCGAACTGTTAAATTATAGTCTACAAAAATGTTCATGTATTTCATATTATAATCAGTTTCGTCGATTGCATGCAGGTCTCTCCTTGTCGACAAGACTTATGTCTTCCTCAAACTTTCTAACATCCGAGCTAACCAAATCCATTTAAATCTTTTTTTAACAATACTACAAAATAATTCGAGCAGCATCAAATTTCTATGAAAAAATATTAAAAACTAGTTCATACCATGCAGTTAACCAAAACTGTTTCACAAATTTGAAGTCATAAGGTTGTTGAGTGATTTAATTATATCATGAATAAGTTTTGATGACTAAATGTTTTCATTCTCATATTTTTATTTTAATCATGATTAAGACGCCTGGCGAAAATATTTAAACTTTGTACGTTTCGTAAGTTAATTTCATATATCATGAAAAATTGAGTTATTTTGAACGGGATGGTAGAGATATCAAGTTCCATCAATTTTGTCGGAGATGCGTTTTTCTCGTTTATGAACTCCAAAATATTGCCCCAAAATTTATTTAAAATCATGGTTCGCAAGAATTCGAAGCGAATACTCAACAAAATCAGCCTGCCAGGTGATAAATGCGTGACTCAAATTTATTTACTAGTGAAAAATTCCTTTGTATTCATAGAGTAAAAATCAAAATAAATTTTGTAATGGATTTCACACTAACATTTTACTGCTTGGTTTTAGCGTTCATTCTAACTTGGTCAATGGATCTATTTCCGAACTAGTTCGGATGCTGAGTAAATGCAAAAATCACTATGAACCGTCAGGGCAACTCCTTGACTGCCATAGTATTCCCTGTACGTTCAGTTGTGCTCACTGTTAAGAGGAGTGTCAAAAGCTCGTTTCTCCATGGTCAGTGTCTGTCGCTTTCAATCACTGGCGAGCCCAATATGTTTCAAAAGGCCACTCTAAAGGGGAATGCTGTTAGGTTGCACTCGCAACTGTCTCTGAAGATCGGGTGCAATTTTTCTGATAACTTTTCCCAACTAGTTACCAAGACAATTTGCGTTTCTATTGAAAAATTAGAACTTAACGCAGTAGGTAATTGCCCTCTGTGGCCAACTTTCGTTTTGAGGTCGCCGTGGAACATGATCATGCGCGCCTTGAGCAGCAAAAAACCTCAACTCTCGTGTTAGGATTTAAGTGGGTTCGCTTCTGTTTTCTGCAACTGTCATAAATCAAGAAACTGAATTCATACGTCAAGTGATGGTATACTTCAGGACGCGAATAGTCGAGTTGTTTCAAAGAAATTTCTTTTCTACTGATGATGCTCCTATACAGCCATAGAGAAAACGGCTATCTTCAAGTCTGCCGGTTGATTTCCCCTAGGCTAAGCTTGTGTAAGTCCTCGAACCAAGACGAATATTTTTTACCGAAAAATTCACCATGTGTATACCCTTGACTTGGAGAGCAATATTAGCGATCACAGTAAGATACCGAAATTAAGAGAACTTCCTCCGGTTCCCTCCAATAACAGCTGTAAAATATGTAAGTTGACCCCCGCCAAGCTGATAAAGGAGAGCAACATTAAAAACTCTCTCAGTGAGAAAACCTACAGGTAACTGTATTTTATAGGAATTTTAAAGAGAAACACAGGATAAAAAATTTTGAATGCTGGATATAGATCCAGCGAGAACCAAAAAAACAATGTTAGACACCAAACTTCATCAGGAATAGTCCAAAATTGTTCAAATACTCTCAACGTGAGATTTAATTCGTTTGGTAAAGCGTTCACCTATAAAAATCTTGACCATCCAACCAGTAATCATGTTTAATACGACTCTAAGATAATATAAAATAAACAACAATCTTGTGTAAATAAGAATTTGACTTTAACCCTTCAACTTTAGATCGAGCAGGATACATGTATTTACAATGAAAAATATTTAAACCCCTGTTACAAGCCAGTAATAATTTTCAAGCAAAAATCAAATCGTACGTATCCTAAGTAATCGAACGTATAGTAAGTCATGAGACAATGGGATTTTAAGATGGGAATTTAGTAGCCCGGAGTTTTTCATTCTACAATAATTAATCAAACAAACTTTCTCTCATTTTAAAAATTTCATTTTGTCATTTGGCTTGAAGGACCTCGTTACATTAAATGATAATGGGGCTCATGAAGTTTTCACCGGCCTGAATGTTTATAGAGAGTACTTATGGGCATGCGCTGTACGAAATAGGCTGTGCAGACTGTAGAATGAAATTAGGAGACTACTTATTTGATGCAAATCGATGAGAACCTGACACATTCTTGAGAAGGAAGAGATCCTCACTATGCACTGCTATTGACTCCACAGCAGGAGCTCAAAAGTCGCTCTTCGCGTTAAATAGGGTACATAATTTTGACTGGGGTAAAATGGATTTTACTTTTCATCAGCTATTATTCTTCACATTGATAACAGCAGATGATGTAAAAACATACTCAAGCTGAAGTAGAGGAAAGTTAAACCAACAATTAGCGACGAAATTATTCGTACACCCCTCGTCTTTCAAAACTTTCAAGAATTACTCAAAAACTATTGTTGCCACAGGAATAAGATTTTCACAGGGTGTGAAGCACATATTGATTACGAAGTTTCTAGAACAAAATGTTATTTTTGAAAGATTTAACAAGCTGAAGAAACACGATAAGACAAAATTATTCACACAGTGTTTAGTATTACACTTAATTGAGGTGAATCTACTATTTAAGTACATTTTTAATAATCAATAGCGTGACCTTTCATTTTCATAACATTTAAAAGCCTTTTATTATAGTTTTTTGACAAGCTTTTCCATAGTTTCACATCAAATATTGTTCCATTTTTCAATGGCGATGCGTTTCAATTCCTGAAGTTTTTTTGGAGCTCCCTTTTTGATTTTGACTTTCAATTCCTGCCACGAGTTTTCAATGGGATTGATATCAGGACTTATCAAAGCCATGGCAGCACATTTATCTTATTTCTTTGGAGCCAGCTAGTTGTAGACTTGGCCGTGTGCTTTGGGTCACTGTCTTGTTGAAATACCCACCGCCTCCCAAGTCCCAAACTATTAGCTGATACTTTCAAGTTTACGTACAATCTCGATAAAAATTATCTCGGAAGAAACAACTTTCTAATCAATTTATAAAATGTAATTAGAAATTAAAAAACATGCCGAAACCAATTGTTTAGGTCTTATCTGTCATCCTAAATAAAATTGTTTAGTACATTCTTAAATTCTTTCAGCCCAGTTTCAAATTCAATACATGTTTAGGTTTATTTCTAATTTCCCCCAGTGAAGATTGAATTACATCGAAGGACTTGCACAGAATACATCTTCAGTAATTCGTAGGTATAATACTGCATTATTAAGTTCAAAACTATTCCAGAATTGCTAGGGAACGAAATATTCTTATTTGAATGAACAATAAATACGCCGATCTCTAACTCAGATAGGACACTGAAAGTGAATTGCCGGTTACCAATTATTTTTGCTTTCACTGTTGGATTTGTCAACAAGGCGTACAATTAACGATCTGATGTTGCAGGACATATTTAGATCAAGTTTTGGGCTCAAAATGAAGTTAAATACTAGCTGTCATACTTCATTCCTTAGGAATTCATCAAAACGAGCATAAAGTTTACTCTGTATATAATGACAGTGGAACACTCGAAACCTGAAACATTTCCTCCAACATTAAGATTTGAAGGGATCTTATCCATCGCTATGATCTTATTCATCGCTATGATCTTATTCATCGCTATGATCTTATTCATCGCTGTTTTATTCTGTTCCATTTCCCAGAAAAAAAAACCCATCCCATCGTTTCGGTCAAAAATGACGTTTGCTTAGGTAAACAAATGAACTAATCTATATTTGTCGTTTTCTCCGACACTGTGTGTCATAACTGTGAAAAAACATACCAGGGTGCCTAGAATGAAGAGAGTATAATCAATAGCGTTGATGATAAGCAGACACCGGCGAATACGCTGTGAAGAGGATTTTGCTCGCGTCGACCTAAATCCTCCTCGCGTCGACCACTTAGGTAAAAAGCACTTTAGCACTCGTAAGCAGCTTTCCTCAGAAATTTGATGCAAGAAGAAAATAATTTGAATCCAATTCCGCTATCAGACTCGACTAAGTGAAAAATGAATAATTTATCAATATAAACATTTTTTTTCCAAGAATTGATCTTTCGCTACTAGAAGAAAAGCACAATAAAAACTTACAGCATGGCTTAGCGGAGGTAACATTATCATTTGCTGTCGCTTCTCAGTAGACCTGAAGTTCTTACATGACTAACAATTAAAAATATAAAGATTACAAATACTAATTTGACCATACATGCAGGGGTCCTGACATGTCTAATTACTAAAACATTAAGTAGCATCTTAATACTATTAAATTCGTATAAGATTTTTCAGAGCGGGTTAAAAGTTATAATTTTGCTTGCTTTAGCTGAGCATTAACATGACAAATGTAAATGAACACACAAGAAAGGACAAAGTAAATTATTTTACTGAATTAGAGATACAAAAAAAAGATACGTTATTCAAACACTTATAAATAAATGATTGGACCGGCTTCAGGCCAAATTGCAGCTTTCATCCTACCTGGCATTGATTCTACAAGATTCTGGATTCTCCGCTCAATTTTTTTAGTTACTGCAATATTGCAGTAACCTGTCCCATGCAAAAACAGGCTACGTCGAAGAAAAACGCGATGACTCACGTGTGATACTCTCAAGCTCATCCAATAAATTTACAATAGGGAATCATTGTAATAGGGATATTGTTATGACTTCCATGTTCTCAAATGTTCCTTCAAAAGCAAAACCAATCTTAAACATTTATTGCTTCGTGAATGCGAGCGAGTTTTGTCGTCTTGAAAGATCCTGTTGCAATAAGGAAAATAAAATACAATGGAAGGATCAAAATCGTCAGAAAGAACTTGCAAATAATCCTGAGAGTTCATTTTGAATTCGCAAAAAGTGACAGATCCACGCCCATCATAGCAAAAACTAACCCAACGTGTTACACTGTCCGTGTATGATGGCTGTAATGTACCAGAACAGTAGGGACGATGAAAGAAGGACCAATAGCCTAATGTGGCTGTCGCCACATCATAACACGCCCATCGATCTGAAAAAGGGTGAATCTGGTCTCATCTGACTACAATACATGCTTTCAATCAACAGTTAAATCTCGTTGTTCTCAAGTAAATAAGAAACGTTTTTTTCCGATTTGCCACTGACAACAATCGCTAACTTTTGTATTTACATTAGCCGAAATTTGTTTTCTTCAGGTCTCGATGAAGTCTTTTTAAAAATTTTATTTAATGCTCGACAAACTAGCTAGTTTTATTTGCGTGACCGCGGATTTTTCACCACCAGTCGCTCTAAAGATCATTTGCCTGTTTACCAGAATGTTAACCTTTCGCAATTCGTTGAGTTGAACTGTGTTCTCCATTTTGTTTAACGAAAATCATTGTTCTCTATCGTTCTGACATTTATACCAGTTACTGCACAAATGTCCCGAGTTTATTTTCCATTTCGACGAAACTGAACAGTGCGCCTTTCATTAAATGCTTACAGATCCTTTTCACTGATTTTTTTCTCCGTTGCAAATGAAAATTTAGAATTTGACACGGTCTTTTTAATAAATCTGTATAATTTCTCTTTCCATGCTTGAATCCTTATACCTCAAATAAAAGATAACCTAATACTTTCCAATTTTATTAATTTAATAAGCAAACAAGGAAAGACCATGATGTGTTCGTATGACCGCCTTCAGCCATGACGACGGCTTCTAGACACTTTCGAAAACGACGCAGAGTAAATAACTCAACAACCTTTATGGCACCCGTCTTGAGGTTGTGACACTGTTGTGGGGCTTTGCGCAAGTTCGATTTCAGTTTGCTTTCAAAAATACTAATCCAACGATCTCATGTCAGACGAGTTAAAAGGCAACTCCCCCCAAATCGCACACCGGGCCTGTAGAGCAAGTCAACAGTTATTTCGGCGTGTAGGCGATTGGAATATGAACTTGTTTATTGAAGCTTTCCCTTTTATTCATAGAATGATTTCTGTTAGCGAGACGTCGCAGTAAGATTCGGCATTGACGTTTTCTTCGTCGACAATAAAGTGGGTAAAGACGTCACGTTCACTCGAAACCAAGCAGAGGATCATGACGCTAGCTAGTGTCTTCATGGTCATCGTAGGTTGACCGCTATAGCCTGATGAGGCTATTCAGCGATCGTCACGTCTGTCATAAGCCCTATTAAATGTAAAACTATTTTCGTCGGAAAAGAGTTTAATAGTCATTCAATTGGCCTTCAATAAGTTCAAAACTTTCATGCACCTTCTGTTCTTTCATCTCATTAGTTAGGAAATTATTCCTACCTTGTGTATCACAGCTAGGTTTCTGACTCGTTTTTGAATTTTCATAATCTGCGAGACTCTTCTGATCCAACATCGATAATGACGCGGTTGAATTGGCCTTGACGCTTCTGAGGCCGGCTAGAAAGCGAGCGTTAGAAATTTAATCTTTTCTTGGCATTTGGGTGGCTTTACGTTCTTGGCCAGATTCATCAATAAGCTTAGCAGCATCGTAAACTGTGGTTAGGATACTGGAGGGATTGTGCTATAAAGGTTGGGCTTTAGAGCGAAATTAACAGGCAGCTGAACGATTTGACTGTTCCATTACGTAATATTTCTGCAACTAACTCTAGAGATAATTGCCAGCTTCTCGGAGAACTAAGAATTTTTACTATTTAATAAGCACTTTTACATAATAGGTGGTTATATGGAGCAAACTGAAACTAATTCCTTCGGAAAGAATATAATACAAAATATAAGAAATAGGCAAAAAAGACTGCGCCACTTTTTTCTGTCCACATAGTGTAATATAAAAAATTATTTTCTAGATTATCATTCGATAAATAAAAATGGATATTGACAGTCGATTGCGCGTAAAAGACTGGGGTTCGGCACTCCACATGCTTGGAAACACAGTAAAAATGATGTTAAACAAAACAGTGAAGTGAAACAGTACGTGTGTGCACTGCGAATCTTCACAAGGTTTACCTACAATTAATGAACGGCATTTTGTGAGAAGAATTATGCTATTCCAAGATAAAAATTGCTCATATTTTGACGTTTAAGAGCCTAATTTTTAATATGCAAGAACACAATGCATATTTATTCCATTGAAGGTGATTTATGAAATTTGACATCGCTTTTCGAAACCTTGCTTTCAAACTTCTCAAGTCGCGCATATTAACGACAGCAATGATTTCACTGTACGGAGAATAACAGTTATACTATTGTGAGGCTGTTTTTTTAATTGAACATGAATGTCTTCCTTTACATGAAGATGGGATTCAGAAAGAGAGGATGCCACAGAAGTGTTTAAAAATGCTGCAATCTGTGTGAACTGGTCAATTACCAGGTATCCCAATAACTCTAAAATTAAAAAAAAAGGAAAAAGACATGTTCTCAGTCTCAATCGTTCACCAATTGAGCCAAAGTAAGTTTTGTTGTATAATTGAATATTAGTTTCACTGGCCATGAGAAATCGTACCTGTCCATTTAAAACAAATCAAAACGGAAAAAGACGCAAAAAAAAAAAAAATTTAATGTTTGCATTCCTAAATTTCACTGACGTCCTTAGTTTATTTTACATCCTCGTATTAGTTTTAGAAAACTTGTCTAAATGTATTTCAATGTTAACGCTGTGAAAAATACATATCCTGAAGTCTTTGTTATGCATTGATTTCACAAATTAAAAATAATAAACAGAGGTTCAATTTAATTGGAGTTTAAACATTATTGATTTTCAAATTTACTGTCAACTTTGTTGAAGATTATTTTAAATTAGCTCAAAACAAAGCTTAATCGTCTGATTCCACAACAAAGAAACCTGTACAAGAGGTGTGTCCCCACACCCTACTCATAGAAATAGCAAGATTGAAAGAAGTTCATGAAATTAGATCACAATTGAAGAAGAAAATAATAGGTCCTAAAAATAAAGACAGCAGTGAACCGAAAATAGATGGTTCTTAGCTTACCTAGATGCGTATTCTATTTCAATTAAAAATATTTAACCATTAGCTTGGGAGTCCACATCTTCCCTCTGGAAGCATTTACCAAAGATACAATGTTGCTTCCTCCGAAGGGCGCTTTTAGTGCAACTTTCTATTCATCGACAGAACGATTTCTCTCCTATAAAGCTAAAAACGCAACATTACGGAGTTCACGTTTTTTTATGATAGGAAAACAGGATCGAGGGTCTGTCTTCGAATGAAAAGACAACACTGAGACTATCGCATGAGATAGTTATTTATGAAATCCTAATTACAATTTTTGGTCGACATTGATTTGAATGCGCTCACGAAAATTAAAAATTTTGTTTCCAATAAAGGAGCACATTTAAACACGTTTCACATGAATGACATTTTGGTCGCTGATGCGGAATTTTCGAGTTATTCAACTTTGAAGTTATAGGAACGTCGTATTTAAAAGAACAGAAACGGAAATATGGTGCAATACGGTATTGACGTAACGATGGGTGAGGTTAGGTTAGGTAACGTTAGGTTAGTTAAGTAAATTAACCTGAACTAACCGAAATAATCCTAAACAAGTTCACCTTAACTTACCCAAACCGATGCCATTTTCTCCGGCAAAAAAGTGGGTCTGTTCCAAAAATGCGGCGACTACGCAACCGACCATATAATGTTACTCCTACCTGAACGTAATTATTGCTATATCTCGAAAATTATGAATTAGCGAGCAGAATGTCATTCGTGTGAAACGTCTTTAAATGAGCTCTTCTACCGATTCTTGGAAACAAAATTTTCAATTTCCGTGAGCGCATTAAAATCAATATCGACCCCGTTTTTTGTTGAAATTAACAAATGCACAACTGTATTACAATTTGGGCAAGAATTGCAAATTTAATCTGCAATTAAACGTTAAAACGTATCTGGTAAGGAATGGCGCTTGGGCGCTTGGGGTGTTACGAGTCCGACTGAGAGGTAACTGCACCGTTAAATCAAACCACATCCATAACAACGCTTGTGTTGCCATTTGGCTGAAGTCAAATTATTGTTTATGACAACAGAAATGGTTCCAATTCTTTTGATATGGCCCAAATTTATTTTTTACATGGGTATTTAAGATGTACATAAATTTCAGACTTCCTGTCTTTATACGAGAACTTCACAAGTTAAAGAACCACAAATGCTAGAAAACGCTGAAAGTCAGAGGAAGGGGAAAATTATGTTTTAGACAGATAAAGCTTCAATTTTGTGCTACTTAATAAACTGAAAGGTGTTTTTGCTTATGGAATCTAACAGTATAGCAAGTGAGCATTTAAATGAAAAGACTATATCAAACATGACTTGAACTACCATAATTTAGTTGGCGGCTTTTAGAGAAACGAATCCATTCTCAATTGATGTTATTCATAAATAACTCAGCGAATAGCAAACGACTTCCTCTTATTAAGGCTGCAGTTCTAGTCTTGGTGAAATTACTTCAGAGAACACAAGCCTTCTGCGCGGCAATATTGAGGCCAAGTCTTGCTGCAGCACAACAGCGCGTCGGCATGCAGGTCAGCGAGACACGACAGGCACAAGTGCCAAGAGCTTTATTAAACGAGCTGGAATGACTTACTGCTGTACCTTAACGAATAAATAGCCTTAGACACTAACGGGAGAGAAATATGAGGTTGTTTCATTGAATTAATAACTTCAATTGTGCTAAATTGAAGTCTAACGAGAAAGATTACTCGTCTGTAATACCCCGAACACTTCTGAAATACTCCAAACATTTCCGGCAAGATAGTCCTTTACAAATGATTCGTTAGATATGAGACGAAGATGAAGTCACAGAACAGAAAATTTGTGAAAATATGATGGCTGTAAGCCTTGTTCAAAATTTCCCCACTGCGAGATATTTCACCAGTAATGATGTTTCAGACAATCATTCAATATCAGCGCTGTGAGAAATCTTCTGCCACAAGAGTAACAAAATAAGCGAGGTTTTTATTTCACTTTTTACAAATAAGTATCAGACTTTCCCGCCCCCGAACATTTGATGTCGATTTGACAACAATACTACTTAACAATAACAATATATGCAAAGCCAGCTCTGGCTTTCCTTTGAATTCCTGCTCCTGCGGCTATTGTATTGTGTAATTAGTAGATTTGTGACAATATGCATGCATCTTTTTGCTGCACATGCACGGTTATTTTGATCGCAAATGCAGTGAATGTGTGCATTTGTGTTAAATGCATATGCGTTTTGACAAATTCATTTGAATGTAGGAAAATACATTATATGTATCTTAGGAAATGCCTATAGTGCATTTTGTACCTTGGTATATGAGTTTCTGAACAGAAAATTGTACTTTAAAAATATTTTCGCTTGCTAACTTATATTAAATAAAACTAAAGGGAAACTTTTTCATTAATTTACCACATAAACTTTTGAACAACAAATGTAGAACAAGATACAGAATATGGAACAAATATAAAACAAGATACATAATGTAGAACAAATATAGAAACCACAAAAATAGAACAAGAATTGTACCCTAAAAATTGTCTTAATTATGTTCATTGCATTTGACAATCACATTATATTTTACAGCCTCAAAGTTAAATCTCATGCTGTTGAAATCTCCTCTTGACACAAGAGGAGTATATTCAAGACAATTCAACTCATTTGGGGAGAACTGCTGTAACATTTCATGGGTGCTCTTTGTAGAACTTCCGCATAGAATAGAGCTCACATTTTCCATAATGTTATATCCTTTGTTCTTAGAAAAAATCACCGACAACCTTTCATTAAATTCCTTGTCGTAATGGTTCTTTAAAGTGTCTTTCAATACATTGATTTTGGAAATTACGTTTGAAATAGAGAGCCCCCTAGTTTCCAGATGTTCCATAGTATTTGAGAGTAGTAGAAATTTGGAACTGATAAAACTGAGGTTTACTTTTAAACCCAACGTCTTCTAAAAAATTTTTACTTCATATATGCTGCTACTTTCGTCGTTATCAAAAGACGTAATTACTGAAGCTACTTCATCGTAGTATCTGTTGTAATAACTGGCACGTTCAGCCAAGTACCCCACCTGGTTGGTACTGGAGGTGGTGGAAGTGGAATTTGTGGGCACATGTCTTTAAAACGTTCAACTCTGTGATGGGCTTTAACAAAGATGCTTTTTTCCTGTTACTATCAGTCCATTGACTTCTGGGTAGCTGCTTGGAATAAATTTTACTACTCTGTGTAGAGCATGTGCCAAAAATGTCACGTATATCATTTTTAAGTATAAACTTTTTACTCCGTCCATAGCTTTCACCATTTAAGGTGCAGCGTCAGTAACCACAAGGAGAACATTTTCGTACATTATTTGCCCGCCTCATGTACACTGTAGAGGATCATTGAATAAGTTACCATAGTGCTGTGATTTCCCTTTAAAAGAACTGAAACATTGCTCAAATAACGTTTCCTCCGTTCTGCTTCAACCCCTAATATCCCAAAAACAATACATACAATATTGCGTTGTTCAATATCAGTGCTTTCGTCAATTGACACCCACAACTTCTGTCCATTTGTCTTTTCTCTGAATTTTTTCATTTCGTTCTCAAACAAGCCATATGCATTGTATTTTTGAAGTGCTGATTGGTCAGGTACAGTTCTGCCTGAATATTGTTTAAACAGATTTTTCAACGGTTCTTTATTTACATTATCAAGAGGTACGTCACAAGCCATAAATGCGTAGCATAGATCCTCAGGGAATAATTGTTGTCTTCGGCTTCCCATTGTAGTGGTTACCATCTCGCTCACTAATGACTCAGAAGAACCATCCTGTTAAACTGGAGCCTGAATGACTGGAGCCTGAATGACTGGAGCCTGCCTGACTGGAGCCTGCCTGACTGAAGCCTGCCTAACTGAAGCCTGCCTGACGAGTCTGCCTGACTGGAGCCTGCCTGACTGAAGCCTGCCTGACTGGAGCATGCCTGACTGGAGCCTGCCTACTGGAGTCTGCCTGACTGGAGCATGCCTGACTGGAGCATGCCTGACTGGAGCCTGCCTGACTGGAGCCTGCCTACTGGAGCCTTCCACAATGGAGTGTTCCACACTATTCCCTGCAAGACTTTGCTCAGGCTCCTTTGATTGTGCAGAAGTAAGTCTTTCATTTTTGACGTGGTGAACTGTTCGTAGATGTTCAGCACCAAGAGATTTCCGTGAGCACGATATTTGACGAAAGAAATTATACAAATTAGAATATAAAGAACGTGTGACGCTACTGAACGTTTAATGAACGAAATTAACTTTATTGCCTTATTATAACTTGCATTCAGTAAAACATAAAAATTTGACTAATGCTTTTCTTTCATTTAAATTGTAACGATTCCAATAACCAGCGGTAATTTTAGGGAAAAGGTCACAACTCGAATTTCAATGAAAAATATTTGGTTTTTGGACTAATTGGATTATTCAAAGACACTTTTCTTCTATGTCGTTTCCGTCGCAAAAGCTTAGTGTTCAAGATTTATGACATTAAACGTCTATTTTTCCCCATGTCAAAAGATTTAATAGGTGCTTTTTACAATAGAAGCTTAATTGTTTTCATGATACAGACAGAGTACAGACATGTCTAATGCTATTTGTACGAGAAAAAAATGTGCACTGTTTACCTGGCTATAATAATCTGTCAAATTAAAGGATTGACATGTGATATCGTACAAATTGTTCATTAAATCCTTAAAAATGTAACACTTTCAGAACAACGAAGGGCATTAATCGACAATTTTGTTCAGTAAATCATTGAAGGAACAACAAGTATAGCTACCTTTCGTCTCCTCTCAAAATTTTCAATATAGGGTTTCTTCAACAATTTCGTAGTCTTTAAATTCCCGAGCATTCTCCAATAATCGCGTTCGCACTGATGCTTTAGGCATTTTTGAAGGGTTTTCTTTTGCGTGCAAGGCTCTATACTGCAGGAGAGGGGGAAGCACGGTCGCTACTGATCATCTTAACTCATATGAAACTACTGCTCCAATGATATTTAAGATCTGAAACGGAATGTTTGGTCTAATAAAATATTAATAGGTATATACACATTTTGTTAATTTTTGCATTTGCATTAATTAAAAGTCTAAAATTTCACATGCATATTATCATGTACATATGCATTTCAATACTTGCATACATTTTTTAATATGCATATTATCAAGTGCATACGCATTTGATTACATGCAAATTGCATTTGCATGTGATTATATGCATCTGCATTTTATTATATGCATCTGCAAGTTGTTAAATGCAAATTGATTTTAAGTGCACATGCATTATATCACAACCCTAGTAAGCATCGCGTTGTCAAACTGAGGAAATTCTTCGATTCAAAGACGTTGATATCTGATAAAAATTTTGTATTTAGGATGAGAGACGTTTCTGTTTCTATCACTTACCAGCTCCTAGCTCGACTAATCTATCGTGATTCGTAAAAAACACTAATCTCAGATAGCAAGACACAATGTGTATGGTGAAGCCATATCGATTGTGGACTGTCTTCTCACAGAAAAAATTAATTGTATATTAAGGGCACAAGTGACGATTCTCTAGAAATTCCCAATTTTTTTGAATTGTTTGTTTCAATTCAAAATGTACACCAGACTGATAGAATAGTTCAACGTCAGAAATTGAACAATTATATAAATTTAACTAACCACATCATTATGAGGATGAACCCGAACGGCCTACTCAAAAAATAAACTTAGAATTAGTTTTATTCCGGAGCGATCAGCCCATCGGTTTTAGCCATGTGTACCGAATAGACAAGGAGACAGTTATTTCATTTCGGTTAGATTCTTCAATAACTAAATTTAAATGACATCTATGTCTTTTTAAATAATCTGTGGTAATTTTTTTCTCGTGAATGTTAGGAGATATCAAGTGTTCAAGCCTTCATTTCAATGAAGGGGGTCATGCATTATTATAACAGGTGATGACTCCTCAGCCACAACATAGGTAATCATAGGAGAATGAATAGATGGGACCATTTAGTATCGACTGTGGAAAACTGGGAACATTTGTACAGTATGTGTTCCCAAACTGGATACCCTCGCATAGAAACAGTAACGTAAGAAGGAAGAGGAAAAAAAACGAAGAAGAGGTAGTAAAGCCAAGAAGACTGAAAGAAGCATAGCGGACACGAAAAACAAAAATTCTGATTATCTACTGTATACCTGAAGTACCTAACAGCATCACCCAGAGGAACGTCAGTCCCCAAAGCATTGAATGAGATGGGATAAGACAAACCTAACTTGAACCAATTGCCTACCTTGTGCCCAATGAGAAGTAGCGTGGTAGTTATAATAGTTCAAGGGTCCATTTTCGTTGCTGAGCTGTCTTCACAGAAGAATGAGAAGGGACCATTAAGCTTGGAGTGTTAAAAACGGGAAATCTATCCACAAACTGCCTCTTCAAACACTCTGTACAAATAAGGGAGTACAAATACACTTCGGTTTCTAGTTAAATGACCGCGATGACAAGTTTGAGAAGGTACTAATTATTTTACATCTTTATTGCTCATATCATTCGAAATGTTAAACTGAAAAATCCATTGTAAAAAATTGTGAAAATCTGTGTTGTTTACCATTTCTAGGTATTTCAATGAATCAATCACATCACTTTTATTTTCAAAGTTTCTTGCTACTCTCATGTCTTTCTTTCCTATAGAGTAAAAATACAATTGTTTTATTTTTGTCAGTTCCTTGCCATGCTTTTCGTCCTCATTGGTGAACGGGATGGAGTAGTGCTTTGTACTGTATTTTAAGAACTTTTATACGTAATGAAATGTTCACCTCCATTAAAAATTTAAATCGATTTAGATGTTTTAGTATTAATGTACGATTTTCTCTTTGAAAGTCATATTCTTATCAATGATGATTATCAGAAATTTGAATGAGTTCCTTCAATCTTGCCATCGCCTATTGTAATGAGGGGAAGAAATGCGTTTCGCTCGTAAGAAAAAACTTAGATTTAACTTTATCAACATCGTTGTTCGTTTTATTTGCCAGGGGCACATGAAGAGTTTTCTTAGCTCATTAGTAAGTTTGCTCTATTTTTTGCTTAATATGAATCCTGTTGATAAATAAAAGTGCAAATAAACCCGTAGTTACATGGATAATATCTTATTACAGCTGGTCAATGGGTGAAGTATGAAGTTCCGACTTTTTCCGTCATTCTCAACTCTCTGAAGAAAGACGTTTAGTCAAATCGAAATCAGAATAATCTGAAGAAGAATACTGAAATAGAACACTTATAGCAGGCAGAATGTGGATTGCAAGTACCTTTTATTTTATTTTCCAGTTAAAATAAACAACGACTAGAAAATACGTAGGCTTTGTGGACCAGATGCTGAGAAAATTACATCAAAATCTCCTAACCGAACTCGGATGTGACATTTCTTTGCGAAGCGCGTGAAGGTGTCGGTTGGTCCAAAACCTCCTGCTGATATACTCTGCAAGGTGGATACTGGGCTCATGAATACCTTTTCTACTAATCAACTTTCAATAATAAAATATAATGATGCGAGCATGTTAGCTCTATCATTCATTATTATTTTGTTCGTGAATGTATCACAGTTTCACTAGGAATATTTGAAGAGAGTGCTAACATCGGCAAAATGTTAGAATTCAAGGAATGAAGGGCGTATAACAATATTTTTGATGAATATCAAAATTGAATAAAATCCCAAAACCGATTCTCGTGGAACGCCAAGGCTAATATGAAGAAGTTTCCAGGAAGAGTCACCAATTACATCAAGAAAAAGAAAGAAAAAAGAAAAACAGTTCATTTCCAATAGAGATGGTACAAAAGTACCATCATTGGTTTTTAAATTCCTCAAAGTTAATACACTTGATGATACACACACGAGTATTGTAATACCCATGCCACTAGTCGAAAAATGATTGAGGGCAATGTACTCCTAATCTTGCTTAAACTACATTTGATGATACAT
>JACJUY010001515.1:89244-131252 GCA_014220935.1 Platorchestia sp. MABIK | reverse complement strand
GCTTTCTGTGGCTCTTTATTGAGCTTTCTGTGGCTCTTTATTGAGCTTTCTGTGGCTCTTTATTGAGTTTCTGTTGTAAATTTCCTTTAATTTTGTATGGGGATTGCTTTTGAAAAAGTACGGTAAATGTTTTTGAAGTATGATGTTTAGTTAAATGAATTAACGTTATTGATGAGGAAGCTTTTGCAAGTATTTTGTTTGTAGCAGTAATTTCATGTTGTCCCTAAGTAGAAGTGTTGGAAAAAAATTATTTTTAAATATAACTTACGCTACACCTGGTAGTAATTCTTATTTAAAGGAATCTGTACAGCATATGTGCATTTCATATCTCATGTTGAATTTGGCTCTTCATTCTTTAGTATTTCGTCCTTTTGCGATGCTCACGATGTCTGACCTGCTTTGCAATAAAGAACGTGGCCCAACGTTCACACAATTTTCATCTCTTACAAAATTGAAGCGTGTAGGAATCAGTGTTAAATGTAGTAGCTCCCTTTTTTTTTCTTCCAAAATGAGCAGGACTAACAAACCAGAGTATGTACACGTGCGTGTTTTTTTGGTATTTATTTCTTCCCGTCTGCAGCCCCACCCTTTAGTCTGATGACAACTTTATGGAACTCTCTTAACTTTAACTTTCTTAATTTTACACCCTTATTACAACTCTCTTCCCTTAACTCTCTTGACTTTAAAACTGTATTACAACTCTCTTCTCTTAACCATGTATGATTATGATGCTCTCTCCACAAACTCTGAGGCGAAAACATTGCGCTAGACAGCCACGATGAATCTTTTCCTGTTGGCACTAACAATGAAATTCCTTTTGTGCTAAAAGAACGCGCTAGCGATCACATTCCTGTTGTGCTGCAACTCAAGGGGATTCAACTATTGTATCTATGGGAATTAGCGCTATCAGGGGAATATGTGAGAGCCCAAGCTGAGAGTTAGGTAGGCCTTCTTTTATTTTTAAAAAAATGTTCTTGTTATGTTAAGGATCATCTTTTTTTCGGTTCACTACTGTCCTGCTTTTCAGCACCTACTACTTTCTTCTTCGACTTTGATCTTGTTTCCTAATCTTCTTTCTCAACTTGCTGTTTCTATGCCCGCCCTTTCTGCATAGATTCTGTATTCCCCTAACTCCATACTAAATGGTGCCTCCTTCCTCTCTTTGGATCGCCTTTGTGGTGGATTTGGAGGCTTAAACTAACTAACGATCTAATCAAATCCTGCCTGACGTAATACACTTGCGATTACATTCTGTGTGGATCACGCACCAGCGATCACATTCGTCTGATGGAACACACCAGAAATCACATCATGCCAACGGGACACACCAGAAATCACATCATGCCAACGGGACACACCAGAAATCACATCATGCCAACGGGACACACTAAAGAGCCCATTGGTGCTGTGTGCAGGTAACGAGGCTGTGGCCGGACGAGTTGCTCATCAAGAACTACCTGGAGGGCAGTTCGTACAAGGGCGACGTGTCGCGCCGCAACACCCGCAACGTGACGCGCTTCATCGAGCACATGGCCGGACAGAAGGCAGCCTTGGGTGATTCCAGGCTCAAGTGGTCCGAGTGGCTCCCTGAGATACAGTGTGAGTGGCCGAGTGGCTTTCCAAGATACAGAGTGAGTGGCTGTGTTGTGTGACTGCCCGAGATACTGTGTGAGTGGGCGAGTGGTTCAAGGATATTCTATGTGACTGTGCTGAGTGGGTGGGTGGGTGGGTCAAGGAGTGGCTATGCTGAGTGGCTGCCCGAGATACAGTGTGAGTGGGCGAGTGGCTGAAGAATAATATGAGTGAGTGAGGAAGTAGCTGGGGTGAGTAGCTGGAGGATTTTCTGGGCGAGTGGGCAAATGGCTGAAGAGATACCCAGGGTGAGTGAGGAATAAGATAAATCAGAGATTTTCCATGCTTCCAAAGCATGGTTTTACTTTCATTGAGCTCTTTATGACGGCTTACGACCCTAGCTGATGTGGGCTATTTTATGCATCTTTAACATCACTATCGTGCAATTTGAACAACTAGCTTATTCTTTTACACAGTAGAAACTGCGCACCTAATTTTTGCATTTCAGTCCTGCTGAACTCAACAATCCTAGACCGACGTACGGGCAAGACCTCCTATGAACATCTAGTATATTCTTCAATACATGAAAAACTGGACACCATTATGAGTTTTTGCATTTCAGTTCAGCTGCACTCGACGATCCTAGATATACGTACGGGCAAGACCCCATATGAACAACTAACATAAAAACTGAACACCTAATTTTGCATTTCAGTTCTGCAGAACTCAACAATCCTAAAAATCCTGAACTCAACAATCCTTAAAAACTAAAACCTAATTTTCGCATTTCAGCTCTGCTGAACTTGAGGATCCTAGACGTACGTACAAGCAAGACTGCATGTGAACAACTAGCATAAAAACTGAACACCTAATTTCGCTTTTCAGTCCTGCTGAACTCAACAATCCTAGACGTACGTACGGGCAAGACGCCGTACGAGAAGGTGTTCCGCATGCACCCGATCACCCCGCCGCCTAAAACCAAGCTGGGGCCGGCCCCTGGGGAGGTGCCCAGCAAGAAGTCCATGCCCAAGAGGCGTCGTCACCACCTCAAGTACACGCCAGAGTTCCTGACGGAGGACGTGGTGGACCAGGCGAAGGTCCTCAACGTCGACGACCACGTCCCTGACGCTGCAATGCACGCCCTCATCGCCACGCCCACGCACGAGGTGGTCGTCAGCGGCCCCAATGACGTGCATTTTGTGGACGGTGCGTGAGGACGTGGTGTTACTTGTTATTGTGTTTGTGGACGGTGCGTTAGGACGTGGTGTTCCTTGTTATTGTGTTTGTGGACGGGGCGTTAGGACGTGGTGTTCCTTGTTATTGTGTTTGTGGACGGTGCGTGAGGACGTGGTGTTCCTTGTTATTGTGTTTGTGGATGGCGCGTGAGGACGTGGTGTTCCTTGTTATTGTGTTTGTGGACGGTGCGTGAGGACGTGGTATTCCTTGTTAATGTGTTGGCGTCGTTTGGGAGAACTGAGAGCTTAATGCGTTGACTACGTATTGGGGCACATGTGAACCGCTAGGTGAACTGATCTAGCACGTACCGGCACAAATGAATAGCGTTTTAATTATGTCACTACCTTTTTTAGAATAGCTTTTAACTTAATAGGTAAAATATTATCGAGTAGACATGTTTCCACACTTCTTAGAAAGGCTAGAGTGTATTCGAGCTGTCCAGTTGGATTTTCAATTTTGCTGCTGACAACCGAACCAAACCAACCGTAGCAACTACGCAAACGTAGTCAAACGTGGTAAAGACTTCATCTTCATTAATGGTTTAGAGATGTGCAGTGCTTGTGTGCTTCTTGCGTAACACAGGTGCTCTGCAATCTAGTCCGATATCTTTATGAGGGTTTCAAAGTGTTTTAAATGTTTTAATATTTAGTGGTCGAACAAGTTCTTTTTTATTATTGCATTGGGTATGAGCAGTTTTTGTGCGCTTCTATAACAGTTTTTCTGTATTTTAGTTTGATTTTTTACAAGCTTCTAGGAGTTTCAACTGTGAAGGAGAAATTTTTGTTAGTTTCCCTTGTCCTGCAGACAAAACATCATTATCGGTCACCAAATAAGGAACATCTACTGTGTCTTATTTCTATGCTAGTCACACTCTAAAAAAAGTGAAGTAGTTAAGTGAAGCAGCACTTTGTTCCAACCGGCGCCGGCCACCACCACTTCACTGGAAACTATCCTTTATGTCCCTTAACTGTAGTGCCCTTTGTTCCAACAGGCGCCGGCCACCACCACAGCACTGCACTTGTGGAGGAGACGGTGGAGGGCATGGTCGCGCTGGGAGTGGCCCAGGAAGTGGTGAGCACGTCACACGATGTCGTGCCCTCGTCGTCTGCCATGAGCTTGTCCACGTCAGGCAATGTTGTGGTCGTCGACATTGCTGGTGTCGAGCACACCGTAGAGAACACAGTCATCACTGATGGATTTGTCACCACTGGTGGGTCGTCAGCAAGGGCCGAGTGCCGTTCTTTCTCCCCAAAACTCTTAGGATCTATTTTTTTTATCTCAAGTTTGGCTCTACCTTGGTTTTAGGGTGCAAAATTTGTAGGTTCTGATTTTTTTAACTGAAATTTGACTGTACATTAGTTTTGGATGGGTAATTTGTTTTCCTGGAATTTCCTGGGAAAGAGTTGTAAATTCGGGTTTTTAAACAAAAATTTTAGAATATCCTGGTTTTACGAAGGCTGAATTTAACCAGAGAAATTTTCTGGTCAAAAATTTGGAATTCAGGTTTATATACTAAAACTCAGGAACATCTTACGTTTATGGAGGCCAAACTTGGTTTTCTCGCAGTTTCCATTAATATTTTCTAATATTGATTTTTCAGACTAAAATTTTCTCAAATATTAGATTCAACATTGCCAAATTTGATAATTCTGAGCAGGAAGCTGACCAACTTGGCAGTACTAGTCTCCAGGTTTTTTTTATCGTGTTTCATTAGTTCACACATCCCCTTGATGGCGTGATGTGAACTAATTTATTTCACCAGCAGTACATGTGTGAAAATCAACTGTATGGAACGCTGTCATTTGCACTCTATTTGCGTGTGATATAACGGAAACTCGCCTCAGGAGTGGAAGAAGTGATACCATCGACGGAGGAGCATATCGTGACGCAGTTCGTGCCGGGCGGAGACGCGTACAACTTCGGTGCTGGGGAGGCCGCTGCCTACTCCATCCTGCCTGCTGAGCACGCGGGGCCGGGGGGTGAGTGGTGCTGGGTGTTCTGGTCATGCTGCTTGCTTTTGCAATAACACCTATTGTAATAACACCCTTTGTAATAACACCTCTCGTAACAACACCTTTCATAACAACACTGACTGATGTGACGCTGTGTCCCCCAGGAGTGGATGCGCCGTACCAGGTGATGGCAGACGACCCCAGCGGCGCGATGAGCTTCGTGCCAGCAACTCATGCCGCCGCCACCTACGTAGATGACGACGACGGCGAAGAGACGACGTACATCGACGAGACGAGCGCGGCAGAGCGCTGCGTCACCCTGTCTGCTGACGGACGCCAGCTGGAGGTCGCCCAAATAAGGCCGGCTCCTTTGCCTGTGAAAATAGGATCCAGTGCCAACAAGAGTTATAGAATCGAGCCCTTCAGTCGCACTGTTGAGTACGTCCAACACGACAGAGCGAGAGACCCGAATGTCCTCTCTGCCTCGTCGGTGGATCCTTCCTATACGTCCTTGTCTGCCTCTGATGCGTCCTTGGTGGGTTCGGTGGGTGGTATGGCAGAGTTTAGGTATCCTGTGACTTCGTCGTTTGAGGTTGCCCCCTCTTCTGGTGACCCTGTGTCTCCTTCTTCCGCGTCTTTAATAAAAGCCAAAGACATCCATACTATCACGTCCGCTCAAATTACTAGTCCTACCCGAAACAAACGCGTCATCCACTTGAGCACTCAGAACAATAAACGTAAGGTAGGTGCGTTGTCCCCAACCAAAAACGTGTTCAAGACTTTTGAAGTAACTTCCTTTGGGCCTGGCTTTTCTCCAGCGCCTTCAACTTCTGCATCCCTAGACTCCAGCTCCGAGCAGCATCACACTCTGCTCTTTTCGTCAAGTGGAGTGCCCACTCTCAAGATGCCGTCCAAGCCTCCGACTGGGGCTGTGCGCTCCCGGATCATCTCTAAAGGATCTTTGACCAAGGGCTCCCCTTTATCTTCCGGCAGAGTTTTGTCTAAATCTACCAACCCTCAGATGACCAAAGGTGTACCTGGATCTAAAGTCGTACCTGCCACCAAGGCATCAAAGTTAAAGGGCGCGTCTGATCCTAAAGAGATGACTGTGACCCCCCAAGTCTTGCCTGTCTCGAACCGCGCGTCTGAGGCTCGGGGCTCGTCCGTATCGAGGACACCCAGCAAAAGCAAAAGCTTCACCGGGTTCTCGAGCACCAAACTGGACGACGTCGACCCCAATGCCGGCCTCTTCAATGACGAGTTTGAGTCGTCCGACGAAGGCGATTTTGAGGGAGTTCTCAGCGGTGATGAGAGCGAGGAAATGTATCTGTGAGGTTCATCTGCTCACAGATACATTAATGGTTATTCATACATTCATGGTAATTTATATATTCATACATTTATGGGATATTCATATATTCGAACATTCATGATTATTCATGTATTCATACATTCATGATTTTTCATATATTCATACATTCATGGTTATTCATATATTCATACATTCATAGTTATTCATCTGCTCGCTCTTGAATTTGTGTTCTGTGGAGGAAAGGATTTTGGTGAGGAGACCCTGAGTCTTTATTGCATTTGTGAGAGCCAAATTGTGTTCATTGAAGACTTTTTGTTCTATTTTAACTTTAATGGCAGTTCAGGCATGAAATTCTAAGAGGGTTGCTTGATTCGCCTTTATGACCTGCTTTCGTGATAGTTAACGTGTTCTCTGCTTGATGAAAAAGAATCTTCACTTTAAAACAAACTATTAGATGGGTATTTTTTTCATCTTACTCAGAGTAAACCAATCATTGCTGTCCTTCTGAGACATGGCAGCCGGAAATTTCTTGTTCTTCATTTCATGCATTCTATTCATTTCACCATGCATTCTAGGCTAGAACCACTGGAATCCAGTGGTTTTAGATTCTTTTTGTTAGTTTAAAACTAACGATATGTAATTTATATTATAAATCATGAAACTGTAGAAATGCTTGTTCTTTTCTTTCACCTTAAATTAATGTATTCTGCGTACGTTTTGTCTCAAAATTATACACCCTAGCTACGCTCTCCGTTGCGTTTATGTATGAGGGAAAAGTTTTCCCTGAAATTGTGTGTCTGAAATTTTCAATTTGAATTTCTCCTTTTTACATGAAAATTTCACCTTTAAATCGACGTATCTTGGCTATGTTTCACCTTATATTGCGCACCCAGAACTCACGTTGCCTTGAATCCCGAGACGCTCTGACGTTTCATTTTTGTATTTTAGTATCCAAGTTACGTTTGACTTGAAAATTATTAGGCTTGCTACTTAATGGGAAGAATAATCGGTTTTATGTGAAAATAGCCAATGCTTGCTACCTAATGGAAAGAATAGTTTTTAGTGAATATCATGTATGCTCACTACCTAATGGAAAGAATAATAATTTTTCAGGAAAAATAGCGAATGCTTGCTACTCAATAAAAAGAATAATCGGTATCAAATATTTTGACTGATGTTTCAGCACTTTTTCCCCTACTTGCAGAAAGTGATTATTCTTGCGTGAGTTAAACAATGACCACCTGATTAGTTAGCTGAACTAGGTTTGCTCTGAGATGAAATTTTTACCGCTACTGTTTTCCCCAATCGTAACTTAGTTGTTGAATTTATTCGTTTATTTTTAATTGAGAAGCGTCTTGAAAAATTTATCTCAAGAAATAGAAATAAGATCATCTTTAATTCGATTGCAAGTTGGAGCTACATTGTAAGGACAATTGTTGAATTGCTGCAGCGAGTCACAGACGTCAACATTAGCATTCATTCAAGTATTTGCACAACTGTGAAAAATAGGAAAGTTATCAATGATAGCTTATCATTCCTATTCCCTACGGGGGCTTAAGCTAAGGAATACGCTCAGGTTAATTAGGATTGTCTATCCAATGGTATGGGGACTGGCACTCACTGGGGAGATGCTGTTAGGTCCCTCAGCTATAGACAGGCATTTTCAACTTCCATCTTTCGTTCCCGCACTGCTTCTTTCAGTTTCCATAACTTCTTCGTTTTCACGTCTTCATGTTTTTTCCTCTCCCTTCCTTAATTACTGCTTATATTTTTGCGCACTATGGCCATCTGGGCGTGGGAACACTTTGTGCATGGATTTATTTTGTTAAGGCCACTTTTTTCGGTTAACTGCCGTCCTGTTTTTCAGCATCTCTAACTTTCTTCTTCAACTTTCAACTCGTTTCATAATCTTCCTTCTTAACTCACTGTTTTTATACGCAGGAGATCCTAAGAGGGAACACACCTTGCACATAGATTCTGTGTTTCCTTAACTTCATACTAAACGGTGCCTTCATCTTTCCTCTTTTTTTCAACACCTTGCTGCGAGTAGTTAGGTTTAACCAACTTACAAAGTAATCTAAAACCTCTACGCAATATTGGAATCGGGAGAAAAATTTCTCAGATTTCCCTAAACATTTGTTAAGCTCTGCCAGGAAAATCCCCGTTGCCTCGGAGGGACAAGTTCAATTTACTGTTCGTTTTCAGATCTTTCGTGTACTCGTCAAATTCGAAAAACGCGTACGTTTAGGGGATGTGTTAATATTGTTTCTCCTCGTCAACGCACGGTTGAGAACTAGAGTACTTCAGAAGTCATCTGTATAGCTAAACCTAGAGGTGACTTTACTGTAACACCACTGCCGCTGTGTGCCTCATGTGCTGCTGCCACACTGTAGTACCACTGCCGCTGTGTGCCTCATGTGCTGCTGCCACACTGTAGCACCACTGCCGCTGTGTGCCTCATGTGGTGCTGCCACACTGTAGCACCACTGCCGCTAGTTACTTGGTATACTAGTTGACATATCATGAGCATATTAAGATAGTTTCGAACTTCTACCACTTTGACCGTTCAGTCTTAGGTGAAAAGTAGATTGCACCCACCGATTTTACTTTCAAAATTTTTTCCTAGTATTACAAAATACAAAGCCTTATTATTCCCACTTATCAATGTGTGTGAGCACTGAAAGGAACGATTTTTTTTATAACGTTTGTTAAACTATTGATATGACTATTAATATAAAAGTTATGTATGCTTAAAAATTAAAGATTTTCATGCAAAGACATTTTAAAACTCAACGTTTTGGGTTTCATACCTCAACTTAGTTGGCAATAGTTTTTCTTTCTTTTTTCTTTCTAGTGGCTGGTTATACTTCGGGAGTGGGTTTACCCGTACATATTACATGTCAGAATGGGATTTTCCGTGATAAATTTCAGACTTACTTTCGTTTTTGAAAGCAAAAGTAGCATAACGATTTATTATTCAGTATTTCCTCCTGAATTATTTTTTAATACAATGATATGTCCCAAACTGAAATGTTTTCGTAAAAATAATTTTCAAAATTTTCATGCTGGTTGAATCACCTTCGATGAGTAGCAGAGAAAAACGTGAAAACGCGCGATTTTCCAATATTTTGAAATGCTCGAGTTGAACCAGTGGAAAGCGCGTAAAATCGCACGTATTTCTAATTGTCGAAATGTTCAGACTAAAACAAGATAAACTGGATGTTCTCAGCTACATTTGTGCAATACATGTCGTAGGCGCTGGCCAATGAAATATGGTGAGTTCTAGAAATGGTTAAATTGAATTGATTTTCGAGTACGGATGAAGCCTTTCCGGCCTTGATTTTTTCCAGTGAGCATTGTTTATTTATGGGAAACGAAGGTTTTCTCAACAAGCGTTATTTTTGCAACGATCAATGGGTATTAAAACAAGCAATGTTTCTCACAGCAATGGTTTTTACACCGAGCAATATTTATTACGACGTGCAATATTGATACATCGAGCAACGTTTTATGCATTAGGCAATATATCATACATCGAGCAATAAATCGTGCATCGGGCAACGTGACATGAGTCGAGTAATGTATAATGCGTGGAAAAAAACATCATGCATCACGCAATATATCATGCATCAAGCAGTATATCATACATCGGACAACATTTCATTCATCGAGCAATATATCATGCATCAAGTAATGTTTCCTACAACGCGCACTCCTCACGTTATTTTCAGCTTCATTAAAGAATGCATTGGATAAGCCCCACACGAGAAACAAATTCTCTCCTTTTGGCCCCGCTGAGAGGGCCCTGCACCCGAGCCCTCATGTGTGTAAAGAAACAGACGCTCAGCCTCATAAAATGTCGCCTTCGCATATTTATTTACCGTCTTATTCTAAGATAACAACTGCATTAGGCGGTATTCGTGCTTGCGTGAGCTCCAGTCTTATCGTGATCCCCGGTATGTCTTCCCCGTGTCTTCCTCTCGCCTCCCCATCCCTTGGGTGCCTGTGACTGACGCCCCTATGCGGGTGTTATCTGCAGAGGGCGTTGCCTTCTTCATCGAACGATTAAAAGAGCGAAAGAAGGTAAAAACAATAGGTTTCCAATATAGAGGATGCAAAAAAACATCATTGGTTTTTAAAATGTCTTAATAGAAAGATCCTTAGTTGATATGCACACATGGGTGTCGTCATACCCGTGTTAAGAGTCGAAACAAATGAGTGAGAGAAAAGCTTGGAAAATGCTTTCCTTTTGCAGCGTAATCTAGGTTTGAAAATGCATGTAAATACAAGTTTAAAAAAAGTAAAGTGCCAATGACGATGCATTGTTGAAAACACTCCTATTAGTGCGAGCTTACATTCAAATGTGAGTGTCAGGCTCCTATTTTGTTGTGTTTGGTCTGGTATTAGAAAACAAAGTCGTAGTTTTTTTGACATGGGAAATAAAGAGTTTTTTTCACCACATCTTTCTGTGGGGTTGTGTCAAAACTTATGGTCCGAAGTACGATGAAAAATTATCTTGTGGTCGGCATTTTTTTGAAAAATAACAATTCATCAAAATCCACCTCACTGTTTTTTTATCGTTGAAAACCTGATGGGATATAGAGAAAAAATGTTGTGTAATAAAGCAAAGCATCTGTTTGCAATCACACTCATCCGGTCTTTGTAAACGGCTTCATGTACTCCAAATTTGTAATGTAGATACACGACCTGATTTATATATAATTTATGACTTTTATGTCCTCTTCATGAAACTTACACAGTTCTGCGAACATGACCAAAAGCACACTGCACGCTTAGGGTTGACGAGTCAAAACATAATAGTGAAAATATGTGCTATGAGTGTGTGTATAATATCGAATGACAGAATATTTTAGCTTATGAAAGTCGGAAGTTCACTTCGAAGAAAATAAATAATTTCAATCTAAAATAAAACATGAAACTAATCGTAAAATTTTGAGAGCAAAACTAAACTGTCAATGTGAATACTATGACTTAGAAGTAAATAAATTAAAACAGAGGTAAGTACAATAAGCTAGAAGCAAATACTTTAACGTAGAGGTGAATACTAAACTTAAACGGTATGAAATTTAAAACATTTGAAACGAAATCTGAAGCTGAATACCAATTCTAGAGGCAAATACGAATTGAAGGGGAAGTATGAGGAGTAGAGATAAAAATAAAAACTTGATGGTGAATTCCTAAATATAAATCCTTGAGTTAATATCTATACAAGGTATGGAACAAATTCATATAACCAGACTGTTACTTCTACCAGACTTGTTACTGTCTCAAAACTTCGTTCACTTTGTACGTTAGTTTATGTTTGATGACGTATGTAGGTGTCGTGTGTTGACTCTCTGCCTGCCTCTCGAGAGTGCTTGGCAACAGCACTGCAGGAAGTGGTGCTCCAGCGGCAGGCTGAATCTGCAGTTCCTGCCAAGCAGACGCAACAGAATGCAGCCAAACAGACGCAACAGAAGGCAGCCAAACAGACGCAACAGGATGCGGCCAAACAGACGCAACAGAAGGCAGCCAAACAGACGCAACAAACGGTGGCGTTTGCGACTGGAGGGGGAAGTAACAGTAACAAGGACGTTATGTGACAGAAGAAAAGAAGATTACCATGGGCTGTGACACACAACAGAAGCCACAACACGCAACAGGTGCCACAGAAAGAAAAGCCGTTTATTCCTAAAAATTTGATACATGAGGATGTATAATGCATTGGAGCTTAAAAAGTGACTAAGAAAGTACGAACGTTGTGTACGAACAGAAATATATCAGTGACGCGACTGATTCAGTGTTCCAGAAGCCGTCAAAGAAAAAAGTGAGAGAGCAGTCAAAAGTTCAAAAAAGTCCGGTTGCGAAAATTTATGAACGTCATTCCAAGAAAATGGAGAAGCGTGTATAAAACTTACAAAAAAATGATGAAACTGTATACATTTAAGTTGTAACTAAATACCGTTCTCTGGAAGAAAGTCGGTCGAAAATAGAAAAAGTACTTCCTGAATGCAATCTAATGCTGTACTGGATTACCGACTGTTGTATTAGTGCTCACCGTGGCACAGTGGTTAAGGCATCGCCCTTCCATGAAGGTGTCGAGGGTTCGAATCCCGGCTCTGCGCGGCGATTTCCCCATTGGATATAAGGGAAAACTCAAGCACCATACCCCACTCAACCCAGGTGTCGGAAATGGGTACCGGCTTTACGGGGGTTAAACCGTCATGGTGTCCTATATATAAATTGTTAGTTATAAGGCATTTGAAAAACCAATACACAAGATGATATGTATCAGGCTTGATTAGAAATAAAGCATCCTTAGATGCCGATGTTTGTTTTGTTTACTCCCTAACTGAAGAAGTGCTCACTGGATAGACTTCAATTTTGCATTGCCTGTTTGGCATATATCATACAAACTTCCAGCCAGATGCTATCGTAAATGAGATAGGCGCATGATCCTCACAATGTACTGCAGGTTGTCTCCTTGGGGTCCCGGTGAGTTGCAACCTGATATGGGAGAAGAATTTAGACACTTCTAGTGTATTCTCTTGGCATCTTAAATACTTCCAGTTAATGTTCTTGGCATCTAGATACTTCCGGTTTATGTTATTGGTCTCGTAGATACTTTCAGTAGATATTCTTGGTATCTTAGATACTTCCAGTTCATGTTCTTGGTTTCTTAGATACTCCAGATGCTTGCTCTTGATACCCTAGATACACTTGAAGCAAGTTCTTGATATCTAAGATCTTTTCAATGAATGCTCTTGATTCTCCAGGTACTTTAAATTTTGAAATACATCACGTACTTTCGGCAACTCAGACACTCTCCAGACACTTCAGACACGTTAGACATTCCAGATACGTCACGTAAATCAGATACCTCACACCTTTCATTTGACGCAAGAAACTTTGGGTACTTTAAATACTTCAAATATTAGAGGTACTTTAGACCCTCCTAATACACCAGACGCTAAAGAAATAGATGTATCATCTGGAAGCGCCCGCGAGCGGTGCGGGAGAGAGAGGGGAGAGGGAGGTGCGGTGAGGGTCAATGTGCCTGCGCCACTCGTGCAGCTCTAACGCGGCAACAGTGAAATGAATGGAATATGAAAAAAACATTTATGGTTATAAAAATTACTATCTGGTCTGTAAGAAATATTATTATAAGAAATATACTGAGGTATTTTATTCAATTTTAACTGAAATAAAATAACAGTAAAACATATTGCAAGCTGTCACAGTTGGCATCGAAGAAGAAGTGAACGTATTAAGAAAAACACATTTCTAGATAAACAGTTGAAGTTAACTGTGAAACGATCGTGATTGAAACAAATTTCAAGTTTTTAAACTGAAATATCACGCAAAACGAAGAATTTAAAATATCGATATACATAATCAGCTATGAAACCAGTGCAATGAGAAGAAATATAAATATCAAGTTGCTGAGGCGATTTAAGTTAAAAGAACATAAATTTCAGGTTCATAAAGTTCATTTCTACAGTGAGACAATTCAGAGCAAAAGATTGTCAAGATACTCAAGTAAGCATCCAATGTGGGACTGATGTACGTACATTTTTCTTTGTAACGCTCTGTACGTATATTTTGGTGTGGCTCTGACACACCTGGGTGTGTCACGAGCGTTCAGTTCTCTGCCTCAGCGCTATTAATTTAAAAAATTTTATCAGAATTTCGTTCCCAAAATTTCAAGTTTCAGATCACCTACTGAGATCAAAGCGTTACTAGTTTTATATTTTATCAACATTTGATACAATGACGTAAATGAATTCTATTGTGACTTTTGCACTCGTCCAACAACAGACGGTGTTTCTCTGATTAAAAACACTTGAAGTTTTACCAAATGGCAATAGTTATGCTTTTTATTTTAGTTATTCGTGTGCTGGTTGTTTACTGAGTTCATGCTATGTACCTCTTGGTTAGATATTACTTGTTCTTGGTTGCCTGTAAATTGTCTGTCTATTCCGACGAGAACTTTAGCTCGTATATCCGTTCTCTAGCTGGAATAAATGCATGCTCCATTTCATTGAATTACAGCACACGTATAATAGTTCTTACACAATGCCATTTGTCAATTTTAACTTAGAGATAATCAGATATGTTTCACTCCAAGCTGTCGCCGACATAATATTTATATTTTACGCCGACATACAACCCAGAGGGTAATAATCTCACAGAGGAGTAGATTTGAAATCATTAACTTTTTTACGGTCCAAATTTTTTTGCTCATTTTACGAACACTACAACCACCGTCATTAGACTCGCACTGACATACTTTTGTCACCGACGTCACAACAAGGAAAGAAATGTCACTCATCTGTGAATTTCAAAGATCACATCATGGTACAAATTAAGCAAGAAATGAATTAAATTAAAGTTGGATACACGGTGCAATAAAAAATTTGTCCACTGATTTTAAACAATGATATTATGCATTTATGATACTGACGGGATACAGGATTTAAAGGAGCAAAAGGGATGATAGGAACCGAAGTTCATCGGAGTTAAACCAATGTACGGTATCTTGGAGGCGTAATATTTTCAACCTTTAAAATCAGTGGAAACATTTTTCGATGACACCCTGTACGGAAGTGGATTTTGAAATTCACCGGAACAGAGAAAGCTCAAGTCAATATGGAGATTACCTTTTCTCACATGGATTATGGCAGTTCTTCAGCCGAGGCACTTTTTGGGGGAACATTTCAGCCTATGCAGGTCCTCCGACTTGTATATAAGCAGCGCGCGCGTACCTGGCAGTCAGTCGCGCAGCAGCCTCTGATAAGGTAAGCAACGTATACGCCTGCAGTTCTCCAGTCGTGACTTGAGAATATTCAACTCGGTAACATTGATGCGTGGGGCGTCAGTGTTGCCTTAGTTATTGCTGAGATGAAAAACAGAAAAGTTACATTGAAATACCCGTAAATCATTTTTCAGTAATGATTATTTGTAGGAATGTAAAGCGTTCTGTACTACTGCTAAAAATCCACTCCAAAAAGGTCCCAAAATTTATCCGGTGTAGAAGACGCAGCGAAATAAGACGTTGATGTACTTTTCATTTTACGTTTTTATCCTGTAAATCGCTGCAGTGCTAATCCATATTACAGTATTTATTTGCCATTCATCTATTATTTACGCACGTTTATAGACGATAGTGCTGAAATTCTTTACAAATCGGGTATATTCCAATATTTTTATCCCATAATACCAATTTTGTTTACGAAGTTTAAGTAATTTGTTATTTTCGAAATTATCTTAAATGTTAATGCTGATCCTTATTTAAAACATGAAATTAACCTACTTTTTGAGTTTTTCTCCTTTCATTTGAAGCTCTATTCAGCTCAGATTAATCCGTAGTTTCTGAGATTATCCCCAGATCAACGCTAATACTCGAGCGTCAGATTTTTCTTAATTTTATTCGAGATTATTTCCCTCCTTGAAACTAATACTAAATGAACTCAGATTGATCAACTTCTTAAGATTTTCCACCAGCAAATTACTAACACTTTTTTTAATTTCAAACCTAAATATAATCCGTCATTTTCCAGATTTTCTTGCTATTCAAAACTACGTCGGCACAACCGCAACCAGCCCTCAAGATGGTGTCATACAAAGTGTTGTTCTTCGTGTGCATCTGCGCTGGTGAGAGACATGTGTTGTACAAGTGCTACTAGTATATATATATATAATTGCTACTAGTATATATATTTAAACACTAGTATCACTAGTTATATAAGATATAAAATATATGTATTATTTAATATACAATTTATATACTATACATCTTAAATATATCTGTGTATAAATATATTTCACATTATACCACAGATATATTACATGCAATTGTACGTGGTACTCTTTAAGGTTCATATTTCGTAGCTTTTTCCGAGAGTAGAGAATTACGATGGGGAATATTTGTTCCATTTGTTCAGATAACAAAAATGACTTGATATAAAAAAGTGACCAGAAGTATTGATCTGAAACTGTAGAAAATGGGAGGAAGAAATGTTCGAAAGCCTGTACCGATTTTATTGTTTGTTCTCAGAAGAAAAGACGAACGTTATTTTGAACTCTTCATTTGAAATTGAAAATATTGCAAAGTTCTGTCTTGATGTTGAAGTCATTGCGTAAGAACATTTAATTTTTCTCGGTTTTTTCCGAAAAACTGAAAATCATGGTAATTACATTCACTCACCGCTCTGCGACCAGTTAGCATTGAACTTTTAATGAGAAAGAACTCTAAATTTCAGTAAAAAAATTAGTACTGTGGCTCACTGCTACAGAAAAAAGATCTATTTCTACTCCAGTCAGCGTAGTTCATTTCTGTGTCCCACAATGTAAAAAGATAAACGAAAATAAGCGTAATCTAAACGCTTAAAATTTATAAACAAATCATCACACTCATCGTATGACAAACAGGCTCCGAAATTCACTGTTGCGTGTAAGTTTGTTTATTTCTTTTGAATATGTGTGTTGTGCTCCGTTCTTTCATTAATTACTTTTGCCTAACGTTTTCTCACTACTTGAAAGTCATTCAGTGCGGAGTTTCAGCTTGTTGCAGTAGAGCGTTTTGTGTCTTTTCTTCTTTTGTTTTTACTTACAGCGAATAACCTCAGCGGCATTCTCCAGTAGTACTTATAGTATTTATAAGCGTTCGGTCATCATGCTTTGGGAAAAAATATCCAAGAGAATATAGATTGATTGTTTTCCTCAATAACATAATTAACTCTGGCACGGCTATTGTACACCTCGTATGGTTTGTCTATCAACTAAGGACTTTAATATTGATTTTTTTTAAACCAACATTGAATATATATCATGTATCAACTTTTTCGTGAATAAACGGATTTTCTTTTTATTTCTTCAGTTTCCCTC
Source organism: Platorchestia sp. MABIK (assembly GCA_014220935.1). NCBI lineage: Eukaryota > Metazoa > Arthropoda > Malacostraca > Amphipoda > Talitridae > Platorchestia > Platorchestia sp. MABIK. The sequence goes on along the minus strand of JACJUY010001515.1, from coordinate 114,293 downwards.
GGCCACGCTCTCAATTCCAACGATCTGGGGGACGGCTCTGACGAGGTCTGTTGATGTCTCTTCAACTTTTTTGATGTTAGGTTGATATGTGTTGGCTTGTGTTAATATCATGTTGATCAGTTGACATGTGTTAGTATTCTGTTGACATCTGTTGAATTGTTCTGCAATTCTGAGGATAAGTTGACAGATGTTCCTTTGAGACGGAACGATAATTGGACTGCCGGCAGAGTTTTGAAATTTTGTTGATTTGCTGGCACGTGTTAAATTTATTTGAAAAAATGGTTGGACTGCAGCGTGTTGAATTTCTGTTGCCTAATTTTAAAGGGAAGTATGAAAAGGTAACTTCATCAACGGCTTCGTTTTATAACACCATTTTGTTAGTAACTACTCTGTTTTTTATGGGTTAACTAATGTGGAAGGCGTGCAATGTCAGCTCATAGAGTGGAAGGGTCTCCTATCACCTTCCCTCAAATGATGAATAATCAAATCTTCTTCAAGTAGTTGGACCTGTTGAGTAGTGTTGAAATTATGTTAACCTACAGCTAATGCTGAACTTCGCTGAAATGCTGACGAGAGTGAAGAGTGTCGTAACTTACTAAAAGTGCCGGTCATCTCGGTGGCAACTATGTCTGGTTGCCATGAGGGGCCCTAGCACCAGTTGGGTCAGAAATGCAAACTTTATTTCCTTGTACGCCATCACCTCCGTCATGTTGAACGGGAAATCTTGTTCTAACTTCAATTAGCTCTCTCAAACAACATTTACAATATCTTGTGGAACATTACATGTATCTACAACATTGTTAACATGTACAACATTGTTTCATGTTTAGCATTACGCCCGTCGTGCTAAAAGGCACCTCTTGTTTTAACCTTAACTAGCTCTCCTAAAACAATCTCAGCATTGAACCTCGACCTGGATTACCGCAACGCCAAAAATGACGACGGTATTTTGAAGTTAGAGCTACAATTCCGTCGTGAAACCTGTTATCTTTTCGCTTATCATTCTTTCCGTTTTTTGACTTCGGTTTAAGGACAATTTCAGAATGTTCCCCAATCAACACAAATCAATTGCAATTCAATGGATTGAAATTTGCTGTCATTTTGTAGTGATCATGTATCCAGTTAACGTGGGGGCACTAGCGACGAACAAACCAGGAACCAACCACCCATCTCTGCATTATGATACCGGACGATTAACGACGATAAAATCCTAATAAAGAATCCTGTGTCTCGATTAGAAGCACCGTAGAAACGAGTCTTTTTTTCATCGACCGTAAGACAAAAGTGACGTCATGGCAGCGAACCAATAGCGGCGCTCCTATTGAATCTGGTAACACTGACAACCCCAAATCTGGCAACACTATTGGCCTAACGATACGTCGTAATGGTGACGTCATAAAGTTTGTTTGAAGTAAAGCCCTTCTATTGGCTAACCGAACAAGAGGAGGTGTATTTTCCCCATAGAAATGACCCTACCTTGTTTCCTCTACCGTGATCAGAAGTCCATCATCATCTACGAGAACTCTGGGAAGTGCATGGCGACGGGGGCCGTGTGTACGAGGACCGAGGACTGCCCCCAGCAGGAGCAGCAGGGCGCCGAGCTCTGCGGGGGCGTGGCGGGCGTGACCTGCTGCACCGACAGTGAGATTTAATTATTGGCAGGAAATTTAACTTTAAGTATGGGAATATTATGAGAGATAGTATGCACGTCGAACTTTTAGTTTCAAAATTGAGATTGTTGAGGTTGTTTTATAGGCAAGGAACATGATGTTAGGTAGGGTAGCATTACGTACGAAAGTGTGTAAAGCGTACCTTTCTTTTCAATACCAACAAAATACTCTAAATTTTAGCATAGCTATGCATTAGTCACACAACTAAACGAGTAGCTTAATTTGGTATCATTGATACCGCCGTTCGTTAATATTTCAATGGAAATTCGTAGCTATTGAAAATTAGTCAAGAATTACTCCTGCAATTTGATGGAACAACTACATTCTTTTGCAGCGTCGACGGTGTTGAAATCGTGCCGTGCCCGCGGAGGGGAGTGTGTCGCCAGAGAGGACTGCGCAGGGCGCCACGCCCCCATTTTCGACGCTGACTGCGACAAGATGGAGGCGTGTTGTGTGCACGTCTAGAACACGCACAAGACATGTCGGGTGCAGGCGTCGAAGTGGCATGAGGTTGTTTTTATTTTGTTCTCCTCTGGGAGGCGTCGTGAAGGAGGAGGAATTTATTGACAGTTGAGGAGCTTGTTGGTGGAAGAATAATTTGCCAACAGGAAAGTAGGAGACGATTAGCAGGAAAAAAGAAACTTTGATTAGTGAAAGGAAGTGGCCTTTAGGTACTTTGAATTAAAACCTTATTGTGTTAGATTGTTAGGTGCTAAAAAAAGGATAGGAGATGTGAATTTCAATTCTGCTATCATTTTTGATACGCAAAATATACAATTCAGTTTCCAACAAACTCGATATTTTAAAGACGATGCCGCTATTGCAAAAGCATCAGATGTGCAGGTAAGCAGCATTGCCTAAAGTATAGATCTCTATATTACATACATAGGTAGAACTCAAATCAATCATAAACTGAAACGATACAGAAGCGATGATTGTGCTACTGATAGCTTAATTATTCCATTAGGAAGAGCCCATTGGAAAGTATACTAAAATGAGCCCTTGAAGTCCGCGGGGAATAAGAACTCGTATGTTGAAGGTAGAGCGCACTAATCGACCTTTAATTTGGTGTCGCTAAGCATTCACTGACATAAAATTACTGACTTGGTAACATGGATACCAATTCAAAGCAGAAATATTCAATCATCGGTCGAAAATCAATCATTCATATTTCCATTGACAGCAGTAAACCTTTACGGCTTTAAGCAGCTATTTCAGTGTTCTTGATTGGTAAATGTGGGCTAGTGAACTGTGAGGTTCGTAACCCTGTGTGAGAGGAACACGAAGAGACACAAGTTTTGGGCTCAAAATCTTGTGTGCTCGTAACGCATCAAATCGTCCATCTGGGACCGATCACCTCTTCACTTAGTAGAATGTGTTGCTACCAAACTGGTTAATATAAATCACCAATCAGTGGGTAAAACGACTGGTGATTGGTGTTATTTAGAGAAGTGGGGCATTAAAGCTTGTAACTTTTGTGATAATGCCGTTATTTACATTCCCCTGCACGACTCCGATTGTAATTGTGATAGTGCCTGAAACTGTCACACTGAATAGAGTTCACTAAGAATAGACAGCGTTCATCAAGAATAGACAGAGGTCACTGAGATGTCTTCACGCCTTGTCTGCCACAAGTAGTCACTCCGAATATTCCACGTCAGATCTCACATACAAAATAGCTCATTGAGCTACTTTGTTGCACCCTCATTTTCTGTAGTCCAACGCCAGTAAACACCACCCCCGGTGAACAAGACGTGTTCGTTACATCATGCAAAAGGACCGGAGTGGTCCAGTGAGACATAATTGACTGTGAGATGATTGTATTCAGCATGAGGGCAATTGCCTTTGGATTGTGTGAGCTTCCTATGAAATTGTCCGGAAATTGTCTGTGAAGTTCATGCAACGCACGGGTATTTGTCTGAATGTTGTCCGAATGCTTGCTTTACTGAACACAAACAATACATGCAAATGTGTCACGTTTGTTAAAGTTTTTTTTACTTAAGTTTGCTTCAGTGCACCAGGAAAGCATTTTTCACCGTGTTTTTTTATGGAATTTCTCGATTTTCTAATAAAACTCGCTCTGCTTCCTTATTTTGAATTTTTCCTATTGGAATATTAATTAACGTTCCGGGCCAGATGTACGATGCAGACGCCCAGAGCGTCGACGTTGAGAACGGAGGACGTACTGAAATAATATTAACGAACAAATATTTATTCAGACCTGAGTGCCTCAGTTACAAAGAAGGCCAGTTGGAGTTTTTGTTGTGAGATCACTGGTTTTTGTGTGCGCGTCTATTTGCTTCTGACCAAACATGGGTCTGACTCTACGCAATTGCTGCGCAGAAAAACTTGGATGGAATCAAATTTTGTTGCCCTGAGCAGGTGATTCTCACTCAAACGATGCTATGTTGTAGTATGATCACTTAGTACTCTGAATAATTGTAAGGATGGATCAACTTGCCAGCGAAACTCAAAATGCGATAAATTATTCATTAATTTTAAATGTACGAAATGAAATTAAAAAAAGTTTATTTTTAAAAAATTTGATAATGAAATGCATAGCAACCAACTGTACTTTGATATTTCTCAGAAGCCACAAGAGGTAGAAATAGCCGTGTGAGGGGTTGAGTACAAATGTAGATAGGAGCAACCTTGGTATAGTGATGACTGTCTGGCGATGGCAGCCTCAAGTATTGTATATTTCGACTATATCTGTTCAAATACTACAGGTACATATATTTATAAGTATTGCGTTGCCTGGATACGAGCAAATTATGGAAGATGTAATGTATGTTTTTTATTCAACGCGGCGAAACAAAGCCGTGTGGGTCAACACAAATCAACACCTCCCTGTAGAAATAATTATTGCTAGAAATCGGGAAGCTACACATGCCATTTTTTTTTAAATATCAGGCCAGTCAGATTTCTATATTTGAATTGGGAAGCGCTTCAGGGTAAAAATGGAAAAATTATTTTCGGCTTCTTTAAATTTCAGTCGCTTCGAATTAATGCAGAGGTTAGAATATGGACATCTTTTAGTAAGGTTGAATTGAAATTAATAACTTTATCCCATTTTTCTAATTTTGATTGTATGACTCTTCCGACTTAGCTCCAGTTTTGTGAGTAGTTGTAAAATGTTGCTCTCAGTCTAGAAATGTTGGTTGAGAATGTAGTAAAGAAAAATAAAATATGGCAACAGAACCAAGTCGAGTGGCCACTTTTGGGTTACTTCAGTGTCGTTTAAACCCCAGCATTATATTTTTAAATTTTTGTCCTTTGTTAGCTGCCTTACAAAATTACACTAGTTGTTCTGCCATGGCTTGTGTTGGTGTGTCTGACCGACCTCAAATGGATAACGGAAAGGAACAAAAAACGCTCTTAAGCAGTTCAATTCTAGTAGGTTTTGTGTGTTCAGAAACTGTGCGTTCTTGTGTTTGAACGATCGCAGTTTTAATGCAAATGAGATCTGCTCCATGAATGAAAATGTTAATTGAAAAATGTTCGATTTTCTAAATACAGTGCTCATGAAAGGTTTTCTACGCGTTATTTTCTTACTTCAGCAAAGAAAAACAGCACACAAATGACTCAAAAGTTCCGTACGCTGTTGTGTAATTTAAGCTAGCAATTTCATTTGTAACCACAGATTTTCTATTGAAGATCCGCAGGAATGGAACATCCTAACGCAATATGCCGTATTTTACTTTTTAGTTAGTTAACCTGAACGGCATGACTTTTATCAACGGGATGGCCTACTGCATGTCGACTACTGTGATAATTATTATAATGATCCTCAGTAGCCGAGCTCCGACTTGAAACAATGCCTCCTACACCAGCAGGAGGTTGTGTGTACGAGCATTTTTATTACTGTGATTGCTATCAAACAGTACGCGGGTGCCTGGACAGCCAGTGCCAGTTGTCCTGCAGCCACGAGAAAGGTAGGATATGCACATTCTTGCTCCAATTTTGTTAATGGAAAAATGTAGTTCAACGGCATTGTTGCTTGCATAAATCAAATGAATGTTACAGCGTGGCCAGATTTTGTGTAGAGATAATATAGGTAGAAGCTTTTTGTAATGCGTTTTCGTGTGAATGTATTGTTGATTAGATGATTGTTTCGTTGCACGAAAAAAATGGTGATATTACCAATCACTTGTATAGTTCAGATATTTTACCATGTAGTACTTATTGAGGAAACAGTGCCAACCTTTGGAAAACATTCAACTGATGAAGAAATCGTGTTTTCAGGTTTGATCGCCGTGTGTTCTATCATGCACTGCCAAAATCTGCTGCAAACGGCCGCAATATTTAAGTGGTTGAGGCAATTACAAATGAGGACAGGGAAGCTTTATAACTTCTTCCCCGGTATCCTACATACCGCTCCAGTCCTAATATTTATTTTCACGTCAAATTAACTAAGAGTTTTTACGACGGTGCCATCATTCTAGTTACAACATTTAGGAGGGCCGTAACTACGAGCTTTTACGATCTCACTAGTATTCTATTTGTGTCAGATTAATCAGTATTTTATGAATATTTCTTATTTTGGTTCAAATATCGAATTAACCGTAAATTAAGCCGTTACTTTCGCAGATTTTCGTTACATCGAGCGACTTCGGACCAACCACAAGATGACGTCATACGTGGTGTTGTGCTTTGTGAGCGTCTGCGCAGGTATGGAAAATGCGTAGCGCTAAGTACAGGGTGGCGCATAAGTAACGCACTCTTTTAAAAAAATAATAATAAATAAACTATGAAAGGTATAACGATAGGGTTAATTGCAAACGATAGAGGAACTCTTAAAGTTTATTTACATGTCGTATCCTGTCTACAGATACCCAGCGTATATTGCGGTAATAAATAAGGGTGCGTTACTTATGCGCCATCCTGGATAAGTCATAGTAAAACTGAATAAATTTACAAAATTAATTTCTGTTGACGATTTAAAACTATTAATCCCTATAGTTATTAACTACCTCCTCATAATGACTATTCATACGCGAGCGCATTCATCGACCTTAAACTGAGCTCCCTAAACCCCATGTTGTTTTACATTTTCATGTCTCAAATTTCTTGGAAAAAAACGGTTTTTCTTTCTTTCATAATAATCCTCCCACTGCGCTCTGTTATGAAGCAAGAGGAAATGTCGCAATGTTGGGTGGCGGTATTGCAATATTTGTGTGACCAGAGTGCGCTTCTCTCCACAGCCTTTCCTGGTGACGCCGTCACGCCCACCACATCCGGCCACTACTCTAACGAGGTCTGTTGATAACTGTTGATTTGTTTTGATATTATGTTGATATCATTTATTGACATTGAAGTGGAGCTGACGAAAGTTGATGGATTGAATGCTGGCTTGATGAACACAAGAAACCATTAAATCTTAGCTGGAGCATATAAAGCCTTTCTCTCTCTGGCACCGGATGCAGAGAATGGACTAATTTGTGAGCTAGCTTTGCTCACAAGAGTTACGGTCTGAGAAAGGGAACATCATCATTGATCACTCCAACATTCATGTTGTGTTGCGAAAACGGTTTTTAAATTTCTTAACTTAAGGAGAGTGAAAGAGGTTCGAGCTCAGTCAGTAAAAAAGTTTTCTCCTAGTCTCTCCAACCTATTTTTTAGATTTCTAAAATCACCAAAGGAGCTACGCAAGTTATGGGGAAAATGCATAGGGCCGGCATAGGATCGAACAAGAACCATCTTTGTCAAATGATGTGCGCCAAAAGAAAACAAGCAGCCAGAAGGTCGACCAGGTCACGATCGTGCAACAGGAGGACTACTGACTATAACGCCCTTTGGATCACAATTACGATTAACTCATTAGATCTGAAAAATTTTGTTTTATCATAGGAACTAACTTGACGTACAGAGCAAGGTGTTAACTGGGGGTTATTTTTACTTTAACAACATGCCCGATTCCAGCAGGCGTCTGCCATCATCTACGAGAACGCAAAGGAGTGCATGGCGACGGGGGCCGTGTGTACAAGGACCGAGTACTGCCCCCGGGAGGAGCAGAAGGGCGCCGAGCTCTGCGGGGGCGTGGCAGGCATAACCTGCTGCAGGCGGTGTGAGTGCACCCATCGTGGGGGATCTATTGTAGGGATCACCTGTGATCTATTTCAGTGATCACCTGATCACCTGTGATGCAATAATCATCTATTTCAGTGATCACCTGTGATGCAATAATCATCTATTTCAGTGATCACCTGTGATGCAATAATCATCCATTGCAGTGATCACCTGTGATGCAATAATCATCCATTTCAGTGATCACCCATGATGCAATAATCATCCATTTCAGTGATCACCTGTGATGCAATAATCATCCATTTCAGTGATCACCTGTGATGCAATAATCATCCATTTCAGTGATCACCTGTGATGCAATAATCATCCATTTCAGTGATCACCCATGATGCAATAATCATCCATTTCAGTGATCACTTGTGATGCAATAATCATCCATTTCAGTGATCACCTGTGATGCAATAATCATTCATTTCAGTGATCACCTGTGATGCAATAATCATCCATTTCAGTGATCACTTGTGATGCAATAATCATCCATTTCAGTGATCACCCGTGATGCAATAATCATCCATTTCAGTGATCACCTGTGATGCAATAATCATCCATTTCAGTGATCACCTGTGATGCAATAATCATCCATTTCAGTGATCACTTGTGACCACGAGGTTTTTTCTTTTGTTATCGCTTACAAGAGGTATTTTTGTCATGAAAATTATCGCTTGCACGAGGTTTTGTTTCATTTTTTTGCTGACCAAATTATAATTCGCTTATTGCATATGTATTGCAAATTATATTTCCCTTATTGCACATTTCGTAATTACTTCAATGGAATTAAGCATCATAAACTAATTGAGTTTGAGAATACTTAAGTTTCATCGAGACACATTTTCGCTTAGTTTCATTAGACCTTAATTCACTCAAACCTTTCGTTTTAGCATCGCTGATACAACAAAAGTTTGCGTCATCTGGTATCATTGATACTGCTAGCAATAATTTATTGGAATATTCGTAACCAATTATTGTAAGTTGAGAATGTTACCTGTTATTCAATAGAAAATTATCTATTCTGCAGTGCCGACGGTGATGAAATCGTGCCGTGCCCGCGGAGGGGAATGTGTCCCGAGAGAGGAATGCGCAAGGCACCACGCCCCCATTATTGACGCCGACTGCGACGTGACGCAGCTGTGTTGTGTGCACGTCTAGAACGCGCTCAGAACACGTCGGGTTCAGGCTTGGAAAGGACTGAAATATGTTTATAGGAGTAGAATTTTCTTATTGAAGGCGTCAAGCAGGTGGCAAGATTGTTCCCGTCCATTTGTACCGTATCCAAAGGTGTCGCCATTGAATGTTGAAAAAAAAAAACACAAAAGAGAACTCCAAACTCGTTAGGGAATAGCTCACCCAAGAAAATGGATATCTCTTCAACTGAAAGTAAAGCGCACAAACCCCATCTGTATTTGGTATCACTGATACCCATCAAATAACTGACTTGGTACTATTGATATCAAATTTTCATTTCAGAGTAAACCGTCAGCTGGCAAACACTGCGCAGGTTTTCTCATTTGTCTAATAATAATTTTTTCGTGCTTCGTCGAGGTATTTCAATGTTATTAGATGATATTCGATGAGTTGATATTAGATGATATGAGCACGTTGTGCATCTAATCGTTTGGCGGCTGTTTGACATCAGATTGTCCTGCTGATGTATGGTATCAGATTATCTGACTGATGTTTGGCCTAATTATATCTGGCTGATGTTTAAAATTTTATTCGTAAGTAGAATCTATTGCTAGCAAAATGAAACCATTGAATCACTTCTCAGTGGTTGCATTACCTAATTAATATAGTACATCAGCTCGTTATCGTTATTTTAGGCACTTTCGAATGGTGTTATTCTGCGTAGCCCTGTTCTAAGTAACTGGTTCTACATTTCGCTTATCATTAAAGTAGCTTACTAAGCGAAATCTACTTTCTTAATTGGTGGTTTTGTATACGTACAAAGTAGCTCATTGAGCTGCTGTCTTCAACTCTTTGTTGTGCCCTTATTTCCTGTTATCCAATGCCAGTAAACACCCCCGCCGAGGAACAAGCCATTATGTTTCGTGACAGAAAAAGGTGCGGAGTGGTCCAGTGAGACTTAATTGACTATGAGATGACTGTGTTCAGTAAGAGAGCAACTGGTCGTGGATTGTATGAGGGAACTGCTTAATTGTTCGGAAATTCTCATTGAAGGTCATGCAACGCAAGGGTATTTGTCTAAATATCGTCCGACTGTCCGCTTCATTGAACATAACACAATACACGAAAATGTGTCACGTTTGTTAAGAATTGTTTTACTTAAGTTTTCTGCAATCCACCAGGAAAGCGTGTTTCACCGTATTTTTACTTTCGAGATGCACGATTTCCTGATAAAATTCGCTCTGAATCTATACTTTGAATTACCCTTATTGGATGATTGATTACCATCTCGCCTGACGTCCGCTCCAGAGCTGTGGTTCAGAGAAAGGTCTAAACAAGAGAACTGGGGCCCTCGCCTAGCACAAAGGCCACCTCGTTATAATCCAACCAGAATGAAATGACCGTTTAGAGGCTGTTCCCAGAAACGCACGGTGCTAAATCACTAACCCATACAAATCGAAAATATTAGACATCAACCATAATTTAAGCAGAAAATAGGTAACTTATATCATCAAAATATATATATTAAAATATTCTCACATGCATTAAGCAATATGTGTATTTTACATTTATAATGTCTGCAATCTTGGTACGTTTAGCACAGCTTTTCTAGGAATTCATACATTCAGTTTAAATTCAGTTGCCTGTTCAGTTGAATTATTATTATTGGTAATTATTGAATTGGTAATTACTAGATTATACCATATATATTTTCTTGATATAGTTATTTTTTCATGCCTGAATCAATTATATGATTATATATTATAACAAATTATATTTAGTTGGCCCTTAATACTATTTGTATTACTGAAAATATACCCCCGGTAGCAATTTGGCAACGTGGATGACGTTTCACGCCTTGCCCCCAAACGGTCATTTCATTCTGGTCGGAGTTTAGTAAGAATGCATGAGGGGCCTAGACTGGGCCCAAAACTAGAGCTGAAATGGGGCCAAACCCTGAGCATAAATGGGGCCAGACTCTAGGCAGAAATAGGGCCAGGGTCTGAAAAGGCTTGGACCAAAGCCTTCTTTATGATAAAAGTTCCAAGTTCTACATCAATAAACGTAGCCAAGGCTGGGGTATTTCTTTATTTTTACTTCCATTTTTAAAAATACTTATTTTTTATTAGTTAATAATGAGAAATGAGATTATCTTTTCTATTCAAATTAATTCTGTATATCTTTTTTTTTCATTCGCGAGGGAAAATTCTTTTATCCTGCAGTAGTTCATTATTCGCATCTCGATGGGAGCTCAATTTTGTGTATTAATACCGTCATACCTTAATTAACGAAATATTTAAATGTAATTCAACTTTAATTAAAGGACAACTCAGATGTTTTCATACCCTAATTGAAATTGGATTTTTTGCCGTCTTATTAATTTAGAAGTCATTTCAGGATGCAATGACATAAAGTAAAATTAACAAGTTTCTTACATGCTTCAATTAAATATTTCAATTTTGAATTAGAATGCTGTGAAAATTTTGTTCAAAATAGCCGTGTTCACTTGGAAGTGTGCAAGCAGAGTTTCAGGCACCAAATGCTTCTTGTACCAAAAAAAGTGATAAAAATCTTATAACAACGTCGTCCAATAAAGCGTAAACGATCCACACCTTTGCTTTTCAGTTTAACGCAAGCGTGATATTTGTGTTGACCAAGCCTCAGCATTAAATGCGTGAATTTTTTGTCCTTTCTGCACGAGCTCATAAATTGTTGCGGTTGTTTCCAGCTTTGACTTGTGTTAACGAGTTTGATCAACGGCGTATGGATTACGGAAAGAATTTTGATGGCAGAGTAAGAAAAATTACAAGTTCGAAAGCTCAACTCTGGCATATTGCCAGGGATGCAAGAGTGTGATTTTCATGTCTGAACAGCCGCTGTTTTCAAATAAATGAGCCACGCTTTCTGAAGAAAGGAACATTAAATTTTAAAACCACACTTGATCCTCTCCTCCCAGATACCTGCTCGAAATTACCTACATTTTTATCTCCGTTGAATATTTCAGCGAAAAACATAAAAAATTGTTTAGCGAGTGTCCCAGAACAGCTCTCTGCTATGGTCGTGGGCAAGATAAACTCCGACTTTTGTAAAAAAAATGTTTTCAATAAATGGTACTTAACATATTACAATGCGAATAGATGCAGGTTTGACCTTAAAAATTATTCTGAACATAATGCAGCTCGAATGTCAGCACAACGAGGAGGTATGATTTTCTTTCAGGTCACAGAACGTAAGTCCAGTTTTGTCTGGCGTGTGTCAGCACAACGAGGAGGGTCGACTTTCTTTCAAGTAATGTAAGCCAGATTTTCTCGGTGAGAAGTACTTCGTTCACTCAATTTGAGGCACATCGGGGTGAGGCCGCGTGAGGTGTGACGCCTTGCAGCACGCAAAGAAGTTCTGGAAGCCACACAAGTCGTGGTGCCCCAACTGGTCGGCTTCGGGGCAGTGCTCCCTGGGCACGCAGAGGCCCCCCTTCATGTAGCAGTTCTCTTCAGTGACGGCGTGCCCCCTGCTCTTCTCCACCGCTCCAAAGCTTGCCGGCAGCACGGGGCTCGAGGTCTCAACATCGCTGTCTGAGCCGCCATCTTCGTTGTTGCCTTGGGCGTTTTTCTTAGCGATGCTCACAGCGTCCACCGTGAACTTGCTGACTGCCCTTCCTGCACCTGCACCTCCTGTTTCCAGCTGTTCAGGTAATGCGTTCATGGTTCCAGAAGCCCTAAGCTTGATAAAGCCCTTCGGGGAAGTGGATCTGACGCTTGAAGGGACGGAGAAGAATCCTGGGAGGCCAAGCGACCGTTTCTTTGCAAGTCCCGTGCGGCAGCAGGAGACGTCTTCTTGGCCTCCACACAGGTCGCCCTCCAGCCTCGACTCCGAGGGGCAGTCGGAGTTCCAGGCGCAGAACGCCTGCTTCGCGTTACACGCTCCAACCTGGAAAGAAAGAAAAAGAAAAGAAAAACATTTATTTCCAATAAAGTACAAACATGAAATGTCGATACATTGGTTTTGGACATTGGACATTGGATAGGACATTAGACACTGAAGCACAACGAAATTGTGCAGGAGGTACGAAATTGTGCTTCAGTGTCTTTGTACAGGGGCTCCCAAACTCTTTTTTTTCTCCCAGCGCCCCTAAAAAATTTAATCGAACCTCGAACCCCCCTGAAAAAATGCCAACATATAAGTAATATCCTATTATTTATCTGAATTTTTCTCGTACCCCCTGGAATTTTGTCTTGCACCCTCATGGGGTGCGTGCACCCCAGGTTTGGAACCTCCGTTCTAGTACATCCCGCAGGGCAAGGGTGATGACCACAGTCATCATCATATGACATCATCTCATGTGAGCCTCAACATATACTGATAGAAATTAATCCCAATTGTTTAACTCATGCCCAAGTTATTCAGTTATGCCGTGCATGATTTGAGTTGTGGAGAATTGAGGTCAGTATTTATTCGGATAAGTTGAAGGTTGCATGAAATTATATCCTATAACTTGAGCATCGTTAGTTTCCGGGGGTATGTGTAGAAATTTTGGAAAATACATGTTTAGTTTTATTTTATTAAATTTTAGTGAGTACTGTTCGAGAAACAAATGTTAGTGCGTAATGAAATATGTTAATTGTCATAATTCTACCAAATTAAAAACTAGTTTACTATTGAAAAAATCTAGCACGCGCAGTTAAAAATTAAATCTTTAACAATTATGTACAATTATCAATATTCAATGATTTATAATAATTAAAAATTTTCAATAAATAATTGCAATTTTTTTTAACTTTTCCCTTCGACGGAAGAAGTGAACTCCTGTGGCGCAGGGTGGGCGAACGCATCGACTGAAAACGACTTGAAACAGTGCGTGAATCTGAGTCTTACTTCAGAGCAGGATTTACGTAAATTACCTGCAATTTTTGCCTTGCCAAATACAATGATACGAGGAAATTATCAATAATCTAACTTCGAAGTTAGATTCCTGCTTATGCGTATCCATAGATGCAGAGCACATCTAGATGCAGAGCATATACAGGGTGTTTCAAAAATACACGGCATAATTTCAGGTATGTATTTCCCACATGTAGACAATCAAAATAGTTCATTACAACATATGTCCGGAAATGCTTCATTTCCGAGTTATGGCCTTCACAACATTGAAATTCACCGGAACGTTTTTCTTTCCGCAGGTCGTTGCCATTACAGAAGATGTTCAAAATGACCACCTCCTGCTTGAATACAGACCTCACATCGATGTCTCATTGACCTGCGAACACGCTCCCACACTCCAGGAATGTTGCGTATGTCCTCAGAGCGTGCCACAATTCGATTCCGAAGGGATTCCAAATCAGGCACCGGAGACGAATAAACCAATGATTTTAAATGGCCCCACAAGTAGAAATCGAGAGGGTTCAGATCAGGTGAGCGTGGAGGCCAAGCAATTGGGCCACCTCTACCTATCCATCGATCAGGAAATCTTCGATCCAAGTACCGGCGAGCCGTACGACTGAAGTGTGCAGGAGCGCCGTCATGCAAGAAGTGAGCGTGCTGACGATCGATCAGTGGAGTGTCGTCATAAACATCAGGTATGATGTTTTCCAGGAAGTTTGTGTACGCCTGCCCCGTAAGTCTGTTTACAAGTACATGGGGTCCAACTAACCGATCACCAATGATACCGGCCCACATGTTGAGGGAGAACCGCACCTGGTGATGAGATACAACAGTTGCATTTGGGTTTTCATACGCCCATACATGCTGATTGTGGAGATTTGTTATGCCATCTCGTGTGAACTGTGCTTCATCTGTAAAACACTGAATTTAACCTTCGCCTAGGAATGACCTGTCAGAGTGCCCTCTTAATGTGTCCTTTGACGGCAACGACCTGCGGAAAGAAAAACGTTCCGGTGAATTTCAATGTTGTGAAGGCCATAACTCGGAAATGAAGCATTTCCGGACATATGTTGTAATGAACTATTTTGATTGTCTACATGTGGGAAATACATACCTGAAATTATGCCGTGTATTTTTGAAACACCCTGTATATATACATGTATGGGATGTTTTTTAAATACGGGACAACAAAAAATCTTTAATAACTTTTGATAAAGTAAACGGATTTTTGTATCAAAGTTTTTAAAGATTTTTTGAGTCCCGTTTTTAAAAAACACCCTTTACTATCCACGTTTCCCGTATAGCGTATTTAACTGATTTTAAATCTAACACATAAATATCAATAGCTTCCCCACCTGCGCGACATGATTGTCGTCGAGTGTGGGGAAGTGGGTGCAGCACACGTCGGTGCCGGTCTCCCCACACAGGTCCCCAAGAGCGGCGAAGTTGAGGGTGTGGCTGCTGGGGCAGTTGGCCAGGGAGGTGCAGATCCCCCCTTGTCTCCAACACTCCAAGTTTTGCTCGGAAAGTTCCTCCTGGGGATTTTACAAATCGCAAGACTGTTTGACTTTGTGTAGGGAGTATAATCTATTTCGAACGATCCTCTACGGGATTTTAAAAATCGTGTGATTATTTGAACGCTTGTAAGGGGTAAAATCTATTTCTGAAAGATCCGACTGGAGATTTTATTAATTGCATGATTATTTGAACTTGTGTAGGGGGTACAGTCTATGCGTTTGAAGATTTTTTCGGTTATTTACCAGACACGAGTTGAATTTGTTATTTTCAATTATGTACGGGTGCTGTATAAATAAATACTCGACAGGTTTTTTTGCTAACGATATGAAATTAACTAAGAGTACTTTACAATAGAGGTTTGTTTCATCGTAAATGATTATACATAAACCTAAAATACGACAATTTCACTAGACGCATATAAAAAAATATAAAATTTTCCAATTGTTTGAAGTTTCAGGCATTTGAAGTTAATAATTTTTTTTCACTCGTATTGTTACTTTGAATTTTGCAGAGAAGAATGAAAGCTATTTCTACTCAAATTGAGTAATACATGTGTGAGCTCACGCATCAGCCAGGAAGATATGGAAAGACTCACGGAACCACAGCTGCGACCCAGTTTTTGATGATGATGGACGGGCGCCGAAACGCGGCACAACCTTCATTTTTAAATTTGACTTTTCGGAATCTTTTTATCTTTGAGAGCCTGAGGCCATTTGCAATTTTAAGGAAATCGATATATGTATGTAGGTATGCCACAGAGTCCAAAACTAAAATTAGTTTTAAATCTGCATCGGAAATCCTGAAAGCCTGATTTTCAGCTGCCAAATGAAAAGTTTCATCCTATATATTTATGGCCAATTATTTATTCCCTCAGTCACCGAAGGATTTTCAAGCAGTTCAAATCACCACAGCGGTACACCCAGCAGCGTCAAATTAAAGTCGCGTAATCACGTTACGAACTGTTTTTTCTGGCCCTAGTCCCTTAGTTTTCTGTCCCTAGTCCTCAAGTTTTCTGGCCCTAGTCCTTAATTTTTCTGTCCCTATTCCCCAATTTTGCTGTCTTATTCCTTAAGTTTTCTGTCCTTAGAGTCCAAGTTTGAGCTTTTTCGAATAAAGTTTAAGCATTTGCCAACTTCATAATGTTGCCAGATGCTCAAATTTCCATCTCGAAAACTCAAACTCAAGGATTTTCCTCAGACAAAATATCACCAAGTTTTCACTGTACTTGGAAGAGCTTACGATACCAGCTGCACCGCTACGACGTCATAAATCGCGGTTTTTTTTTAAATAATTAATTAAATAATCATAAATAATTAATTTAATAATCATTAATAATTAATAATTAATAAATAAATAATTATTATCTTCCCTTTTCTTGCGTTTAAACCTAGCGTCAGTTCCCCTGCGCTCACCGGCAGGACGTAGTTGCGGTCGTAGTAAATCGGCGGCTCCTGCAGCGCCCACGCGTCTGACCAAAGAAAGATCATCAACACTGATGGCAAATTAGGATCGCAATCGTTCTTGAAATTATACGATATCAACTTACGCAAGCCTTGGATTGTACAAAGTTGTTCTAGTTGTTCATCAATAGCTTGATTCTGGTTTTTAAAAAATTCCTTTGGTTAATTTCTACATGTCAATCACCAAGTACATTAAAGATTCATTGAGAACATAAGTGTTATTTTCTTCCCTCATGCACCTTATTGGCTCCTTATTGTGTTGCAAAATATGATGTTCAATGCTAGCGAGGCTTGAATTAACTTATCTAATTTAATAATAGTCAACGTCAAACTCACGAGATATGGTACGTTCATGTCTCATAAATGCACCAACCAATCTCAAGGTATTTCAACGCCAATGGTTCACAAAGCCCCTCGGTGCGAGGAAAATCTTATAACATTTCGGTGCTCAGTTTTAATTCAAATTTTACTTGTGCACTGGTGAAACTCGTATCACAGATACGGTCATTGAGCGTCCTTATGAACGTCACAGGAAGACGGAAGAAGTGGACGTCAAATTAATATATGAATAAATAAACACACCAAGGGTATTGTTAGGTAAGATTTGTTGTCACATTGTTCACAAAATTTTTGATGTTGAATATAACAATTTATAGAAAATAAACATTAGGACCATGTAAACAAGTCTGAGATGATAACAGGACAATGATTGATTTGTTCATAAATTACGCACCTGAGACGACGACGAGTAAGCAGAAGACTGTGGCCTTTGCGGACATGGCGATATTATTACACTTTTCTGTTGGTATTAACATGCAAGTAAACAAATGCATTTGTATGCAACTTTTAAAATGTTTCGTGTTTTTAACTTTTTGTATTTTTGTTGACGAGGGTAAACAACTGCATCTTAAATGTATTAGTAACCATCATTTTTTTTCTTGTGCATTCCAAAAGCCCACAGTACGACTGCCACAGTTCGATCATGTACGACTGCCAACGAACGGAAGTTGGTTTAAGCTCATGCGAGCAATAAGTTTGTGGGCACAGCGGCTGTTAGTAAAAGCGCTGGAAACTGGCCCATCTATCAATGTTCATCATCAGTACCTCAAAAGCGACAGAACCAAACATCGGCATCTAAGGATGCTTGATTTCCAATCATGCCTGATACATATCATCTTGCATATTGGTTTTTCAAATGCCTTATCTTGGTTTTTCAAATGCCTTTTATTGGTTTTTCAAATGTCTAATGTTGGTTTTTCAAATGCCTTCAATTGGTTTTTCAAATGCTTCATATTGGTTTTTCAAATCCCCAAAACTGGTAAGCTAAATCTGAAAGCTTTCTAAAATAGGCACTTCTCAATCTAAGGACAATACCAAGATGCTGTACAAGTGTACAGTACTCTAGAGACACGTTAAAATTGAATTAACTGAGACTGTGAAACCTGACCTTCTCAAAAATAGGCTGTTTAGTTTTCTAGTGAAAATATGACAGAATTTTCACACTTTCTCACTGCTCGTTGGAAAAATGATGATGGACGATAATCAGAAAAAATGACTCAAACTTTGTCATTTGGTTCAAATGATGAACTGTGCTTCACATTAAGACGACCAAGCTCGATATAGACACAAGAGTGTTGGCGGCAATTCACAGAAAGCGCTACTTCCCTTTGATGTGAATTTCAGCGGCATTTCTTGCTTCCACTAACTTTTTTACTTTTAAATAAGAACCATTTGACAATAAGATGACAACAAGGAAGAAGAATATTTTTTCTAGCATATGTTCGTATGTTTTTTTTTTTTTGACTTGCGCCTGAAAGCCCCTCACAAGATGAATATTAATAATTCTTACACATAGTTCACTAAGTCCAACCTACACAGTAAATTACTGACTATACCACCGAGAATTAAATTTTTGTGCAATTATGAGTATCCTGGACGATATTTTAATAAATTTCTGCGCTACTCCCTAGAGGCTTGAAGAATATTTTACAACACGCCTCCTCCTTCCGCCTGCTGCGGCAAAGTGAAAGATTTTCGGGCGTGCGATCGCTTTTATATGAGAGTGATCCGCTCGTATCATGGCTACGAGGCTGCAACGGCTGCTGGTAGGCTCTAACTTGCGAGGATTTTCCGGCTTTCACCCTCGATTTTCCTTCTATGTTCTGTTTTTGTAAGAATTTCCACGAGCTTTTTCTTCATGTACCAACCATGTCAAGTTCATCTACGATATGTTATGTAAGCCCTTCTTTGTCCATAATGATGATTAACTCTTACTATATCTTTATTAACAATTGATCATAAAAAGTACAGTAAAGCAATCTTCAAAGGGTGCAAGTTTCTGCTTTATTTTCAGGTGCGTACAGACAAAATACGTCCCTGGAGAGATGGACTGGACCACAAAGAAACGCTGGTAAATGTACCAACAAAATTTAATGAGCACGACACATCATTTTCAAAACAGCCTCATGTGGTATTTAGTTAACTATTACATCGTTTTTTAACTGTGAACGTAAGGGGAAGGGGGTGAAATTTGAGCTCAGTGAGTAGGAGGGTTTCCCTTGTAACCACTTTTATAAGTGTTTCTATCAATTGAGGAGCTGCTTGCACAGAAAAATGCTGCTCAGATGAGGGATAGAACCAAGATCCTTTTTAATCTGAATCTTACTCTTCGCTATGGTACCATGCAGGACAAATGCGCATTTGCAGCTAGAAGTGATTTTATTTCACAGTTCTTGTGTTACGTTGCTAGCTTAGTAGGGAAAAATTAAACAAGCGTTAAACAACGACACTTAATTGTATATCATAAACTCATCTCACAACGCGGCCGTCGTGGACTAGTGGCAACGAACTCGCCTGCCATGCTGACGGACCCGAGTTCGAATCCCGGAAACGAACTGGGCTGAGCTCTGATAGTCACGGCCGAGCCTGCATCTCGGGAAAAGGGGTTCAAAATTTACAGCGGACTGAATTCAGAGGTTCACGGAGATCTTCACGATCATCAATGAACTAAATGCCACTCTCATACCAAACGTATAAATGGGTACTGGCTTGACCCTTCGAATGACTACGTGTTTACGAAGCCATTTCTACGTTACTGCTAGCTACATTAATTCCAAACAGATCCTAAGCCCATTTTAACTCTTAATTATATTTACGACAGCGCGATAGTGTTAATAATGAAAGTTTGGTGAGCTCAAACTTGAATGAGTTAAGAATCAGCTCGACTGAAATTCACATGTCGCATTGCTGTAAATAATAATTTAACCAAATTACTCTCACATTCAATTTCTGCGGTTCGATGAAACAAATGGCGTAAAGCATATGACAATCATCTAAAGTCTAAGCCGATGAAGCAAATGACATTAATTTAAAGGACAGAAATAAAATGCGTGCTGCGTGGAAAATTTAGCAGCGAGATTCAAAATCGAATCCTCAAATCAGCATTTTTTTCTGTGTTCATTTTAAACCACTTGTCAGTGCCACGTTAGCTTCAACGCAGAGTAAAATTTTTTCATGATTAATATTCATGGAGGTGCGCAGCAAACAACTGCCGGTCACACAGACGCAGGGTGTACGCACACAAAATGAGTAAGTACTTATTAATGTATATCCACACCAGTAGGAATAGTTCAAGTACCATAAAAAGCTCCAGTTCAAGTTAAAAGTTTCCGAGAGGAAGTAACCCAATTTAAGTAAGTAACTTAAGAGAGTAAGTAACCCCATGGAAGTATGGCTTTCTTAGCCCAAATTTTGCTTCCCCAATGCAAATAGTCAAAACAAAGTAGTTCGCTCCATCGACAAGATCAGTTCTAAGCCTGTGTCCTGCTAACGTCATATTATCAACGCGACTCGATAAGGTTTTTGTCACGCTTGAGAGCAAATATTCTCCCTTACGAAATAGGGTTTGTTTTCGAGCGATTTTCTGTGAAATATATTTCATTTTCAATTACTTGACTTAAAGTATAAAATATTTTTGTGCCAAGCTACGCATATCTCAGATGAGTTCAAATGGGAAAAACTATTTTCCTGTAGAAAATAGATGGTCTTCGTTGTGGAACGGCTAATTCCCCAACGGAGAGGGTTTCCAAGGTTTTGTTTCTGCCCACCTTGCAAAGATTTCAAGTATTCATCTCGAAAGTCCCCATCTTGCGATCCAAACCGCAAAGCGCGCCAACGTCAGAGAACAAAAAAAATTCTTTACCCCCAAAAAGAGTAACGCTCCCAATACACATTCCTTGCATTAAAAAACATCTTTGCTTCTGACAAACTCGAATAAAAGATAAAACTAACGGAGACCAGCAGCATTAATGAGGCACTACGACGTACAGGAAAGAAAGGAAAGAGATCACTCACCCCTCTCAGCACGCGCTGTGTGCAAAACAGAATATTTAATGTGTTCCATGCGTCACCATACATCTCGTGAGGCAGTGTGTGTGTGTGTGTGGGGAAGATAACAACAAACTTACGAGATAATAGCGTGTGCCTGTGCGTGATATGCGGGTAGTGTGGATACGGGGCCTAGCTGGTGCGCTGCTGCGTCTTAGCTAAGTCATGGTAAACTACTTCTGAGACAGTGTAGAACCATTTATAAGTCAGTATCCAGCCATTTTAAAGATAGTGTAGAACCATTTATAAGTCAGTATCCAGCCATTTTAAAGATAGTGTAGAACCATTTATATGTCAGTATCCAGTCATTTTAAAGATAGTGTAGAACCATTTATAAGTCAGTATCCAGCCATTTCAAAGATAGTGTAGAACCATTTATAAGTCAGTATCCAGCCATTTTAAAGATAGTGGAGAACCATTTATAAGTCAGTATCCAGCCATTTTAAAGATAGTGGAGAACCATTTATAAGTCAGTATCCAGCCATTTTAAAGATAGTGTAGAACCATTTCTAAGTAAGTATCCAGCCATTTTAAAGATAGTGGAGAACCATTTCTAAGTCAGTATCCAGCCATTTTAAAGATAGTGTAGAACCATTTATAAGTCAGTATCCAGCCATTTTAAAGATAGTGTAGAACCATTTTTAAGTCAGTTTCCAGCCATTTTAAAGATAGTGGAGAACCATTTCTAAGTCAGTATCCAGCCATTTTAAAGATAGTGTAGAACTATTTCTAAGTCAGTATCCAGCCATTTTAAAGATAGTGTAGAACCATTTCTAAGTCAGTATCCAGCCATTTTAAAGATAGTGGAGAACCATTTTTATGTCAGAATTGAACCATTTCAAAGACAGTATAGAACCATTTTTATGACAGTATTGAGCCATTTTAAAGACAGTATAGAACCATTTTTATGACAGTATTGAGCCATTTTAAAGATAGGATAGAACCATTTTTATGACAGTATTAAGCTATTTCAAAGACAGTATAGAACCATTTTTATGACAGTATTGAGCTATTTTAGAGACAGTATAGAACAATTTTTATAACAGTATTGAGCCATTTTAAAGATAGGATAGAACCATTTTTATGACAGTATTGAGCCATTTTAAAGACAGTATAGAACCATTTTTATGACAGTATTGAGCTATTTTAGAGACAGTATAGAACAATTTTTATGACAGTATCAAGACATTTTAAATGCAGTATAGGACCATTTCTAAGTCAGTATTGAGCCTTTCTAAAGACATTGTAGAACTATTTCTATGCCGGTATTGAACTATTTCTAAGTCAGTATCAAGCCATTTTTATGACAGTGTAATTTAATTTCTAAATCAATATCAAGTAATTTCAACGACTGTGTAGAACCATTTCTAAGGCAATATTGAAAAGGTTTTGAGTCACTTCTTAATTGAAACTAAGCCAGGGAAAATTAGGATAAAGTTAGCTAAGCCAGTGCTAATGCTAACTAAGCCAGAATCACATTATTTTGAAACAATTGATCTACGGTAATTGATCTACGGTAATTGTTAGCTTTTGCTAACAATTCCTAAATCGGTGCTAAGCTTGTGCTTGCTAAGCCAATGCTGAACAATTTTTTGTACGATCTTGGCTTGCGATAAGAGGGTGCTGGCTTACACAGTCGATACTAAGCTCGTACTAAGCTAATGTTAAACAGCTTCTAAGTCAATATTCAGCCTCAGCTAGTTGAGATGATAGAAACCGTAGAGCGAGGACTAAGCCATTCCTAGCTTTGATAACGCTAAGCAGTTACTACATAGTTCTATAAATACAAAGATAAAGTTGTCTAAAACAATGCTTTGAAAGTGCTAAAATATTCCTACAGGAATCACTGAGCAGTTAATTGCTTTGCCAGTCTTAAAGCCGTTATTAAATATTGCGGTGCTAAACTACTGCTTAGCCAATGCGTAACTACTGCTAAGTCAATACTGAACGACAACTAAGCCAATCCTAAACGACTACTAAGCCAATACTAAACGGCTACTAAGCCAATACTGAACGACTACTAAGCCAATACTAAACGACTACTAAGCCAATAATAAACGATTAATAAGCTAATATTGAACGACTACTTATCCAATACTAAACGACTACTAAGCCAATACTACACGATTTCTAAGCCAATACTAAACTACTGCTGAGCCAAAAATTCAGGGAAGAGTGAGCACATTTCGTGACATCTGAACAAAAATACGAAGTAAGTTTATTTGTACAATGAGTGAAATCGAACAGGTTTACAACAGTAGTACAATAGATAAAATTTTGACCATATTTGAAAGTCTTTTTGTATAGTTTCTGGTAAAATTGAAGCCAAATTTTCTTGCGATATTTCCACATTTTTTTATCATTTGACTTCTTACTTTCTAAATGTTTTTGTACTCACACTCGATCTTCGTAATTTCATGTCGCGTAAATCTTCTATGTGATCTAAATTAGGATTCGTTTTCGGTATACAAGAAATGCTATTGTATTTTCCGATGCCTGTCTCCAGTTCAAATGAGATGTACATACGTATGTGTGACTGTGTGACTAGGATCCCTGTCCTGTTGGAAACTCCGTCGTTAGCTTCACCCATTTATTCCTGGCGTCCTACATATAAAACGGCTAACCATGTAAAGCATTTTGTTGATTAGGAATGATAAAAAATGAAAAAGTGAAGCGTTGTTGATTGTAAGCCTTTGATTACTTTTCCAATAAATGTGCGTAAATAATCAGTAAAATTTTTTGAAATTATCTCATTGAAGCCATTTTATAATATTTTCAGCCTTACGTGCCGTTATTCGAACCTCCGACATAAGTGGGTTAAGCCTGAATTTTGACCGTTTAAACTTTTCAAACAACAGTTTGATGTACCAGCCTAGGCCTAGATTCTGGCCCTGTGAAATTTCCACCGAACAACCTGATGTTGTATTCTTATTACCTGATGTAGTATTCTTATTACCTGATGTAGTATTCTTATTACCTGATGTAGTATTCTTATTACCTGATGTAGTATTCTTATTACCTGATGTAGTATTCTTATTACCTGATGTAGTATTCTTATTGCCTGATGTTGTATTCTTATTACCTGATGTTGTATTCTTTTTACCTGATGTAGTATTCTTATTACCTGATGTAGTATTCTTATTACCTGATGTTGTATTCTTATTACCTGATGTAGTATTCTTATTACCTGATGTAGTATTCTTATTACCTGATGTTGTATTTAGCCTTTATTATTTTCTTCCTGTAGAAATAAATTTCCCACTCCTGCAGCCATAACTATCTCAAGCATAAGGACTGCCTAAATGCTAAATGTTAGGATTTTTGACAAGAAAAAAGAAAGAAAGGAAAGAAAAAAACGGTTGATATCCTAAAATGTTGACGCATGAGATACATGAGAATATATTGGCTGTTGAAAATTTCTTAATATAAGACGTCCTTAGGCAAACGGATCATACGAGATGTACTAATCCCAACTAATGTGCGGAAATCCAGATCGGTCGCCTTATTAATAAGGCTACCACTCGAAGCAATTTGATTTGTTCAGTTGGCCAGACACGATTTGTGCCTGCTGGTATTGCTGAAGTTCGGCGCCAGAAGACAGGGGTTGAGTGTGGAGTTCATTGGTCACTCCGTAAGGGAGCAGAGTTCGCCTCTTCGCCTCTTCGCCCGCTGACGTGTGACCTTACCATGGGAGCCTAAGTCACCGGTGGCCGGTTTGCTCCTCTCCGTCTTACGTCGAAACACTGGATAGCACCGAGGGGTACGTGGGTTGGTTGGCCGTTGTGATTTGCTGTCAACGTATCAATTTCGTGCTCTGGTCAATTAGGGTGCAACGCCACACACGCATTCGAATATACTCGTAACTTATAACGTATAACCTATAACTTGGAGCTTATAACGTATAACCTATAACTTGGAACTTTATGAA
>JACJUY010001515.1:42521-63126 GCA_014220935.1 Platorchestia sp. MABIK | reverse complement strand
CCCCGGACTTTACCCCGTCCCCGGACTCTACCCCGTCCCCGGACTCTACCCCGTCCCCAAACTCTACCCCGTCTCCGGACTCCACCCGCTCCCAAGGGGTACCACCTACTCCGGGGTACCACCCTATCCCGGGATACTCCCTTCCACCGGGTTCTACCCTCACTTCCAACTCACCACCTACTCCATACCCCTACCCACTGTCCGACCGACTACATTAGGTCCACCCCGTCAGGACGGGAGCCAGCGGTCGTCTACGTCTGGGTGATTCTCGACAGTTGTTGAAATTGTTGTTTTTATGTTGGTCGTCTGGTATCACGTCTACGTGCCCGACAACGTGGACGGCAACTCGTGAATGTGACAAACTTTTGTGCTTTTCGATGGTTCGGAGCTAAAAGTATTGTCGAAATGTTTACACTAAGAACTTGTGTAAGTTTATTGTGAACATGACGATATGCAAAGGACTACTTCAGCCGACTGATATTTTGAGCCGATGCCTAATTTGATCAGTCGCCATCATGAGCTACTGCCTTGTTTTGTCAGCAAATACTTGAAGTAATTCCCTAGTTTTGGTAACATCAGCTTTCAAAATGTTCTACTCGAGGTCGCACTGAATACACCAGTTTAGAGAAGAACACCTCACGAAATTCTCCCTGCAGGTATATGTTAACTATATGTGCCATATTTGTAAATATTGATGTACGTATTCCTGGACACCGTTCTCTAATTGTTAGAACTTAGTTTCATGGGAAGTGGACGATATTCTAGGGTCCATATTGCTAGCCCGGTATTTCCTTCCGTTGGGAAAAGCAAGAACCTTGCCACAATTCCCAGCTCGACCCGAGTGCATGGAATGTGGACTGTTCGACAGGGGGCAACCGTCGCTGCGGTCTGGAGTTACTTGGTTGGGCATTTGTTGTGTCAATGGCTGATTTGACATGTATTGACTTGACTGGAATAAAATATTCATTGCCAAAAAACGTTTTTTACCATTTTCCCGACGTGAAATACTTTTAACACAGAAAGTGAACGGAGAAGTTTCTCAAGAAAGAAAAAATAAAGGAAGAGTTTATTTGCAATAAAGATGATTTATGAAGAGCACTTGCATTAAGTTGTATTTTAAAATGTCTTAACATCAAGATCCTTATTTGATATTCAACCATGTGTATCGCAATACCCATGTCAATAATCGAAACAAATGATTGGGTGAAAAGCACAAAAAAATGCGGGCCCTTCGTCGCGGTAGTCTGATTTTGGTAATGCACTAAAATACAAGCGACTGAGAAAACATAATCCATGTGATGCATCGCTGAAAACACTTCAGAGTGCACTTACATTGAAATACAAGCATAGAAACTAGTGATATGAGGGATTAATGTTGAAAAAAGATGGGCAGTTTTAAATCATTCCACGTCTACGACTATGATTACGATATTCGGGACAATTTATTCGTTCTTAGGTATCAACTAGTACGCCAAATGACGAGCAAGGAGAGAATAAAGTATTTTACCATTATACAACGCTTATATTTCCTACGCAAATAATACTGGCACAAAAGAGTTCACAGCAGTCACAGAGGAGTCAACATTGATGGAGGTGCCGTTCCTGATGAGCAGCCAATTTTCGATGAACTCGGTACACCACGTTACAACACGATACACTCGATACAACACGGTACAACACGGTACACTCGGTGCGCTCGGTGCAACACGGTACAGCACGTTACAACACGGTACACTCGTTACAACACGGTACAACACGTTACAACACGGTACACTCGGTACGCTCGGTACAACACGGTACAACACGGTACACTCGGTACAATACGTTACAACACGGTACAACACTTTACAACACGGTACACTCGGTACGCTCGGTACAACACGTTACAACACGGTACAACACGGTACACTCGGTACAACACGGTACGCTCGGTGCAACACGGTACGCTCGGTACAACACGGTACGCTCGGTACAACACGGTACGCTCGGTGCAACACGGTACGCTCGGTACAACACGGTACGCTCGGTACAACACGGTACGCTCTACGATACCTATGGTCTATTACGATGCCTATGGTTGCACATCAAATAAGGATCTTAATGTCAAGACATTGTAAACTCCAATGTAATCCATGTCTCAATTTTTGGAAATCAACAGCTTCTTTCAAGAGTTACTTTTCTATTCAATTTCTATTTTCTAACTAGTTTGCTTTAGGAAATGGAAATGAAATGGTCTTTGTAATGAATATTTTATTCCAGTAAAGTCAACACACGTCAAATCAGCCATTGACACAACAAATGCCCAACCAAGTAACTCCAGACCGCAGCGACGGTTGCCCCCTGTCGAACAGTCCCCATTCCACGCACTCGGGTCGAGCTGGGAATTGTGGCAAAGTTCTTGCTTTTCCCAACGGAAGGAAACACCGAGGTAGGAATATGGATCCTAAAATGTCGTCTATTTCCCATTGGTTCTAAAATTAAACCAGGGCAACGAACAACATGTACATCAATGGCTTCAAATATTGTACACACATCGTCAAAATATGCCTGTCGAGTGAATTTCGTTAGAAGTTCTTCCAGACGCAGAATGGATACCACATGAGCTCTTGAGTTCTCCATACGACAGCAAGGCCAAGAGAGAACCAATAGACATAAATCATTTCAATAACCTACACCAGAACATCGGAAAACATGCAGGTGGGCCCATGAATGTTTGTTCAACATCAGTCTGATTTTCACCATCCGAATAATTGTGAGGTATGGAGTCTAACAGTTATGATGTCGAGTAACTAATAATTAAACTCCATTCTCATGCATTAAGTGGATCTTTGTTTTGTTGGAGAATTTCAATCATAAAATTTTGATATTTTTCATCATTTGTTAGAATATAATTGCTCTAAGCAAAAGTTTTTTTCTCTCTTGGAGTTGTTCAGCTTGGAATCTAGGGCATGAGTTGTGGATTTGATTCATGACATTCCGCATCGATCCGTTAAAGGCATCCCCTCAGGGGGATACAACTGATGTATCTATGGGAATTTGCGCTCCCAGGGGGATTATGTAAGGTCCTGAGCTAAAGGTCAGGTAGGCCTTCTTTTTGCTGAAATAGAACATTTTTTTTCTTTTTGTTACGGACCATCTTTTTTCGGTTCACTTCTGTCCTGTTCTTCAGCACCTCAGACTTTCTACTTCAACTTTTTTCTTGTTTCATGAATTTCTATCTTAGCTTTCTGTTTCTATGCACCTTGTGCATAGATTCCACGCTTCTTTAACTCCATGCTAAATGATGTCTTCATCCTTCCTCTCTTTGAACAATTTTGTTGTGGTAAAGAGAGGCTAAAACCTTCAATAAATCAATCGATCGTTAAAGGCACAGGTGTGCTTTCTGATACTTTCATTCGAGGAATATTTCGGCGTGAATTGCTCACGCCGCTTGCGGCGAATGAAGTTGATGATTTTAATTCGCAATGACGTAGAAGCTTGTCTTCTCCTCGGCGCAATGGCAGAGCGTTACTCTCTGAGTGAGAAGGTCTCCGGTTCGATAACGCAGCTGAGGTCGGGTTTTCAGAAAAGTTTTCCCTCGTTTTTCTGTCGACTTGGAAACTAAACGTGCTATTTTCTTCACTTCCAAATTATCTATTACAAGCTTTTTTCAATTAAGATTCGCGAGTTGAGCTTCATGGAACCATGAGGGGCTGCAAACGTAATTACGGAGGCAAAAATTCCGAATGTAATAATTGAGAAAATTTAAATTTAACTCGTTGCTTGCGATACGACCCAGCGGTGGGTCGTTTGAAATGTTTTTATCATTTTTTGAAATTGTTTGTATATAATGGCCCGAGTTAATGTTCGGTATTTATAAAATTGTCAACTTTTGACTTGAAATTTGAGTTGAAAGTGACAATAATCGGGAAGTTTTCCCCAGTCAACCATTTCACTTGTTGGGTGTGGTGGTGGATATGTGGGGCGTGTGTGCTGAGTAAAGGAGTGCTGCTCGATGAGCATACGAGGTCCCCGCTAACTTCTTATACTCGTCTTCTCCGTTTGCGATTTTCATCTGAGTGGCTGAATAGGTTCTGGTAAAAAAAATCGCGAGGGCCGGACTGAAATCGTCCTAGGGTTATTATTGTCCAAAGTATAAGACTTAACTCGTCATGCCCGAGGAAGACGTTAACATTCAAGTTAACTAAATATTCGTGCATCAACAATTCCTTAAAGTTCTACTTGGGAACAATTAATTTATTACTTATGTCGATATGGGAGTATGAACATCATGACCAAAAAATGTAGCGCTCAGCCAGTTTACTCGCAGCATCTCAAAATATTTTGCTTTATTCTATTTCAGTTTGGATCCTGTCAGTCGTTACTTCAACAAAACAATTACTCTGAAGCTTCTCCACTCGATCACCCAGTACGACGTAGACTACGTGGGCATGTTCTGCCCAGCAATGCGACAGACGGTAACGGAGTTGCTGCTGCCGAAGCGGTTGTTCAAGAAGTACATTTTCCGCCCGCTTTTCTCACCCCGAACTTTATAAAGAAGAGGCAGTGGCTTTAAACCTCACATGGTAAGTGTGCAATTTTTAACGTGTGCCTAATAAAATTTAACTCGGAATGAATTGGTTCAACCCCTCTACCTGCTGAAAGTTTATCCGTACATAATTGTTGAATTTTTAAAGATGGGACCAGGGCTTAGGCATGGGAGGATACATTGAAACGATTGTAACACTTGTGTTGAAATTAACTCATGGATATGGCATAGAGTCGCCATATGCTAATGAAAAAGGCTTTTCCGATCTTAATTTTCTACTACTATAGTAAAATTGGAAACATTCACTTATCCTCTGGTTCAGCATTAGATGATGGCTTCAGCGGTAGACGAAAGGTAGAAGCCCATTTCCTGTCCCAGGTCGAGGATCTCAAGGCTTGCTCGACCAGCAGAACTTGGATGCTTTGCATCCAACCTCTCATTTCTAGGAATAAAACTGATCTTGCCTTTAGCTGTACTTGTCTCTCATAAGGTCCCTCTCCAAACGATCAGGCGCGTGAAATTACGATCCTTCATTCAAGGGATTTACCTTTTCTTCCTCGCTTTGATCATACAATTTATTCGTACGTGTGTTGCAACTCTTTCTTTTTAGCGTAATGAACTAACGAGTAAGATCGGGCCAATAACTTTTGTTACCCTGCTTCATGAATTCACACCGTGCTGATAAGCTGCTCCGTAATTATTATTATATTCCTGGTTTTACCACCGCAGTCACACAAGGGTTCCATGTCAACAGCTGCTCCGTAAGAAGAATCCCCAACCCCTTCAAGTCAAATTATTCCTATTTGCAATGAGGAGTCCGAAGTGTTACTTTTATTTGTTATTTAATTCAATGACCGTTTACAATTGAAACGAAGTGCACATTAATTGCGGTGGCAGTTATCAGAATCGTGAGAAAAAATCGCCTACACCAAATGACCGATGTTTCCTTCCTCCCGCTCAGTAACTAATGAAAAGGATTCTGTCATTTCACAAAAATTATAACTCTCGACACTGAAACAAATTACGAAAGTGATAGATTAGATGTTATAGTTAAAGCCTCCTTCACTGCAATAAAGGCGTTTCAAAATGAGGAATGAACCGTTTAGTTCGGAGATAAGGGAACGCGGAATCTATGCAAAAAGTGCACCAGGAACAGTAAGTTGAAGAAGAAAGTAGAAGGTGCTGAAAAACAGGACAGCAGTGAACCGGAAAAAAAATGTTCCTTAACATAACAAAAACATTTTATTTCAACAAAAAAAGACCTACCTAACTCTCAGTTCGGACCCTCACATGTTTTTCGCCTGGGTGTGCTAATTCCCATAGATACAATAGCTGTATTCCCAGAGAAGCTATAAAAGTGAAAATCACGAGTTCAGTACTGTTAGTGTTGGCGAGGATGCGTGGGAGGTTCTGCTGCCACCATGCTCCACGTTGAGAGGGTCGAACCATCACGAGTTCAGAACTGCTAGTACTGGGGAGGTTCTGCTGCGACCATGTGGCCTCTTGCCACGTTGAGGGGGTCAAAAGGGTTGTAGACAACATTGCGACGTGTCTGCAGCATGCTGAGCAGGAACTGCAGACGACGCAACACCGGGTCTGCAGCGCCTAGTCTGTAGCACTGCAGCTCCGTCGCCTGCCTCAGCAGCGTCCTGATCTGGTCTTCCATGTCTGCTGCTGGACTGTGTGGAGATTTTAGGTCATGTTATACGTAAAAATTAGAGGTTAATAGCCTCTATTGATAGTATTTATGGAGGGATTGCGTTGGTTGTTCAAATCCAATGGCCTTTTTTGAAAATATCTATGGCTTTAAAGAGGTTGTATGGAATATTCAAATCCAATAGCCTTTTTTGGTGGTATTTATGATTTTAAGGAAGTCGTTTTGAATGTGACAATTGGGTAAATATGCAGTAATGATTTGCTATGAGGACACGCTGGCAATATTTTACATTCTCCTTAACAAAACTAGACGCTTCTGGCCGTCAGATGGATAAAACTGGACTTTTTCCCCACGAGGAACTCAAATCGCGCCTCAAAACTAGCACCAAGTCGCAAAACTAGCACCAAGTCGCAAAACTAGCACCGCCCATAGAATAACATCAATGAGTTTTGACACCATTTTACAGAGAAATGGCGTGCACACTTCCGTAGATTAGGAGTAAACAACACAAAATGACAGAGTGAAGGGAAACTGTTATCCAAGTTTTCCGAGATACGAGTTTCAAGTTAATTGTTCAAAAGTCAGAAGAAAACCTCTTGATTTCTCTTAATTTTTTTTCTTAATCACTTGAACCGATAACTCAATTTTAAAAAAATAGTGAAGCTGCGTAATTTGCCGAGCTCTATGAAACAATGCTCAAATTTGTTTAGATGTTATGGTTTAATTAAGCCTCCCTAACCGCTAAAAAAAGCGTTCCGAAAAGAGGAAGGAGAGAGGCACCATTTGGTATGCTGATAAAGGAACGCGGAATCTATGCAGAAGGGACATAGAAACAGTAAGTTGAGAAAGAAGTTTATGAAACAGTATGTTGAGAAAGAAGTTTATGAAACAAGATAAAAGTTGAAGAAAGTAGCAAGTGCCGGAAAACATGACAGCAGTGAACCGAAAAAAGGTGGTCCTCAACATAACAAAAAACATTTTTTCAACAAAAATTTGACCTACCTAACTCTCACCTCAGGCCCTGACACATTGTCCCCCTGTGAGTGCAAATTCCAATAGATACAATAGTTGTGTCCCCTTGAGGGGACTATGTCGAAATAATTTAATTGCACACATCATGGCGGGTATATAGTATTTCCCTGTCTAAGTAACGAAAATATAAGTAACAATTTCTTATCTTCTATCGTAAAATATAAATTTCAAAATTCAATGACATTCAACTACGAATGCTCATGGGGTGATGATTACTCATTTTTCTTATTTGAATAAAGCAAGTAAACGTCAACCTCTCATTACACTCATGCTTCAATTTCATCACACATTGATTGGCATTGATAGGAGCTGAACTCATATTTACTTTGCTTGTGTACTGTACTAACTTAGCTATGTAAATAATTTGGTCATTGTTGATCAGGCTTCTGAGGTTC
Source organism: Platorchestia sp. MABIK (assembly GCA_014220935.1). Lineage (NCBI taxonomy): Eukaryota > Metazoa > Arthropoda > Malacostraca > Amphipoda > Talitridae > Platorchestia > Platorchestia sp. MABIK. Next base: position 55,514 of record JACJUY010001515.1, on the reverse strand, counting down.
CAGTGCCCTGGTCTGCAATACGGTGCGGGTATCAACCACATTATTTCGTAAGTTAGGCTAAAACTCCCTAGCCAGAACAAGAGCGATCTCAATAACGGGGAGAATAAAGATCATTTAGTGTGAGCTGTAGAAAACAGGACATTTATGCACAAGGTGCGTTCCTACACGGGATACCCTGCGCATATAAACAGCAAGTTAAGAAGGAAGAAAGATAAAAAACCAAGAGATAGCGACGAAAACATAAAAATTAAAAGATGCATAGTGAGAATGAAATACAGAAGTCACAAAGGCCTATCTAAAGTTGAGGCAACCTAACAGTATCACCCCTTCGAACTACCCACGGAAAACGGGGCAACTTACAAACAAGAGTTACCCAAAACCTAAGTATGAACTATTTAATAACTGTCTATCCTAGAAGTCCTATAGAGCAAGATCTCACCCATTCTGGAAGTCCTGGAGCTCAAGATCTCACCCACTCTGGAAGTCCTGGAGCTCAAGATCTCACCCATTCTGAAAGTCCTGGAGCTCAAGCTTTCACCCATTCTGAAAGTCCTGGAGCTCAAGATCTCACCCATTCTGAGAGTCCTGGAGCTCAAGCTTTCACCCATTCTGAAAGTCCTGGAGCTCAAGATCTCACCCATTCTGGAAGTCCAAAAGAGCAAGATCTCACCCATTCTGGAAGTCCAAAAGAGCAAGATCTCACCCATTCTGGAAGTCCTACAGAGCAAGATCTCACCCATTTTGGAAGTCCAAAAGAGCAAGATCTCACCCATCCTGGAAATCCTGAGGTTCAAATGCTCACCTATTTTAGAAGTCGTACAGAACAAAATCTCACCATTTTGGAAATCCAAAAGAGCAAGACCTCACCTATTCTGGAAGTCCTGGAGCTCACTGATGAGGCTGGAACACGTCAAGCGCAGCGTTGTGTGCGACCCGCTGGCGCTGGGAAGCAGGTCCCCGTACAGCGCGACGGCGATGTCTTTAGGATCGCTCTGAAGCAACGCCATCCAAGCGACCACTACCGATTTACGCACGGACTCGAGCATCGCCTTCAGATCCCACTCTTTGGTCATGAATGGTAGTTCTTTGAGTCGTTCGGCTAGGAAGTAGATATCAAAGTGCTTGTACAATTCAATGAACATGCCTCTTTGCAGCAGAGAGGAATCTACGGAAGATTTGAGGTAATTGGCCTCATTGGTAGTCGGCTCAGGGTTTGAATGAATACTAGGGACTTCGGTTGCATAGAAGCAAACTAATTCTGCAATTTGGCTGATCAGTTCCGGATCAAGAAGCGATGCTGCTAAAGAGACGTGATCATTTTCCACGTACTTATCAATGAAATTTCTAAAAAACAGAAGCTTCATGTGGAGTGTGTCTGTGACCACTGTCATCACTTTTTCATCCTTCATTGATGATTCACAGAGATGTGCTAATATTTTTCCGGATAACAAATCTTCAATTCTCGTCTGGTTTCCAGTGTGATCATTACTCATTGATTCAAAATTACTCAATATGGCTCTTACCTGGATTTTCAAGTGATCAAAAATATCATTCAGGGAAACACGGTTCGATGAATTTTTCCCTAAATTCTCCATGTACGCATCTACCTCATTGAGAATGCCACGGATATGCCTGATGGACTCAAATCGCATGTCAAGTGTCTGGTTATCTAGAAAATGAGCCCAGGCAGTGATGATATTCGTGGCAATAATGTCTGAATGATTTTGAAAGTTCGTCTCAATCGAGGTGAGCCAGTCCAAAACCTGAGGAGATAATGACCTCTCCACCAACTCGGGCTGGATTGGCAAGGCTGAGAAATTCACATAGAAATCTTTAATAAAAATTGCTAAATCCAAAATTTTCTCACGAATGAAATTGAGAATACTTTTGATGAAAGGTGATCCTACTTTGTACTTTTTCATGCTAGGAACGCCTGAATTTTTGTCTAAATTAACTAAATCGATTAAATCCAGTTGAGAAGATTGAGAAATTTGTCTTAAATTAAAGGAACCATTTAAAAAATATCCAGTCAGACTTCCGAAGTTGATTTTAGAAGTTGAATTACTTGAGCTTGGTACATGAAATTTCTCTTGATACGTCTCCCTTGTTAAGCTATTTGTCTCATGGCTGTCCCATTCTATATCGTTACTTGGATTTGCTCGTTCAAATTGAAGGTCGGTTAAACCCTCTTCCTGAGGGCTACTTCTCTCACTCACATTCTGTGGAGCCACAGAAAGTGTTTGGGTCTCAGAAATAACATTCGAGTTTTCAGAAGCGCTTGGTGTAGAATTTTCTTCTTGGGTGTTTAGGAATAACTCAAACGGTCTTCGGGAACTGATATCTTGTGAACTGTTTCCACTGACGGATATATTTGCGTCATCCACTTGTAAACACAGCACAGTAGAGTACAGTATCAATGCACCAATAAAATTCCAAGGCGCCATCTGAAAACATAAAATAAAATTTAGATCCTGAAACAGATTGAAAGAAAATCCGTTGAATTGATTTTACTGGAGACTCATATTCATGTCACCCTCAAGGCACAATCATGGATACAACGCAGAGCATTTAGTTCAAACAGTATGAAGAATATTCAAATGTCTTACGGGTGAATTTCAAGCTTTCACATCACTTCGTCAGGCCTATGGACATCAAGTACGAATATGCAGCACAAATAACGAAACTTTATGGAATAGTAATCGAAGTCTGGCAGGAAACAAAAACAATGGGTAAAATAACACATCAGCTTCTTACAGAGAAAAATGACCTTTTGGAATTACGGAATGCCTGTTTCACAGTCGTATCTAAACAGCACAGTACAAGTGCCTAAGTCAATGGAGTATATTTTTTTGATTATTTTATATGGATGCTGAATTAGTACATACATACGAACTAATACGTACGAATTAGTTCTCAATTCCCTCACAGTGCCTGCCCTCAGTCCGGGAATATTTTATTTTAAATGTTACTAATTACTAATTCCGCTTACTTACTTACTATTCACTGCTATAAGTAGAGCAAAACTGGCGGGGTAAATTTGGACTACTCAAATCAAAAGCGTCGAGACGGGTTTCTCATCAATTGTACTCCACCCCTGCAGTTGACAGCACTGAAGTACAAAATTTTTTAAATAGGAATATTTTAAAGTTCATACATTGCTTGAAAATTTTAAGCATGGTATCGTTTTTACGCTTCCCCCCAGCGAAAAAGAAATTTAATCTTTTACTACGTTAGAGTTAGGTGCATTTTTATATTTTTTATTCCTCAATCGTACCAAACGAAATGATTTAGGGCAACGAAATACAAAAGCTTCTACCTTATTGATCAGCGCACAAGGTACACAATTGCTTTCTGGTGGCGATGAATGTATGTCTAACGATTTCTGGGGAGGGTTTTTGAGACAAACTAGAAAATTTAATCTTTTCAGCCAAGTTAATTTTTTATTTTAATTAATTGAAAGTAGAGAATCCAACGTGGGACGGTTTTGTATCTAAGCAGAAAATGAAATCCAGCTATTCTGAAAGATGCTTGGTTCCGAAAAATATTTAAAAAAATTTTGTTACTTGAAAATTTTAATTCAAATTTAAACGTGAATTCTATGAACTCTTCTTGTGCCAAAATTTTACCAAAGTAGAATTGAAAGGGCGATTTTTGGAAATCTAATACAATGAAAAAATGAAAAGGAGAACCAATATACAAAAGGGAACATTATTTTAATAGCAAACATTTCGGAATCTCTGATTCTATCATCAGTGCTGTAAAACAAAGAATAAAAACGATAATGAACAAATTGCGAAAAAGCTATAAGAAACTAATATCACTATACTTACATCAGAAAATAACTATACCTAACCATTAAAAAAAAAAAATTCTCTTAAACATTCGGAGCCATACGTACATATGCACCTAAATTCTAGCAATCAAACCAACACACAATAACATCTACACAAAGTAACAGAACTACACACACAAATTCAAACACTCCTATTTACACAGTTGGGGTATTATTTAATTTCATCACTCTTTGATCTTTATTTAACCGAGGTCTACGGGTAAAAATGAACAAAGATTTTAAAATTCTAAGGTCAAATTCCCCCGAACTAAAGCACTTTTGAGTCGAAACGTTCAATTTTAACAGAAAAGCTATTAATATAAAATGCTAAATTTCAAAGCCTTATTTCTCGCTCTATTTTCTTATTATAAATAATATTATTGTTACACAGGCATTGTTTTGGGCGAGTTATTAAGAAGCTTTACCAATTTTCCTACCTGACGATAATTGTTGAGAATTTCAGCACTATGTTGTTTTAGCACAACTCGTGAATGAAAAGCATACACGCTCTTCAAAAAATTATTTTCTGCATACTTTCGGCGAACAACTTAGAAAGGTAATAGATATCAAACACAACGCTGTTGGGAAGTAAGTATGCGAGACGCGTTTCAAGAATGACATCTCGAGCAATACCAACATTAACGAAATAGAGCACATAGACAGTAAGCGGCAGCGCACTGAAACATGAGACTGGTCTCTTATCAGAACGACTTAACTGAACTAAAGCTTTCGTTTTACTACTAGTTTATTGTAGTATTTCCTGTAGTTTGATCTCCATGGCCTCGGTGAGGTGGTGGTCGATTGCGTTGTACACGGAATGAAGGAATTTATGTTGTTTTTAAAAGAATCACAGATTCAACGTTCAAGCAATTCTCTCTGATGGGACGCTGATGAATGCTACTTGAAATATATCTATGCTGCTTGCTTTTAATTTCTAAATAAATTGTCAATAAACAGTGTTTATTAAATGTGGGACCCGAAAAAATCTTTAATAACTTCTAACACATTATTAAAGAATTTTTGAAAACAAAACGGCAGTAGAATCCAGAGATTTATATCTTTTATTTGGTACCTACGTATTTATGGTACAACAGTCAAAGTAAGAATCAGAGGACACGGTAAAATTCACGTTGCTTTAGAACTGCCGCCAAGATGACGAACACTGGACAAAGGATCAATTGGCTTTCATAAGCATTCATTGGCTCTTTCCCTAACGGAAAGAGCATTGTCGTAGCCCAGCGAAGTTTTAAGAGAGAGAGAACAACCTGCAAAGTTCTCGGTCAAAAAGTCATTTACAGATGCGTAAAGAATTTAGCCAACAAAGGGAATCTGGCGAAGTGCTGCAATGAGAATCATGCGAACACGCGCAATATTGCTTGCAGTCGAGTGGACGCCACTTGAAAAATGTCATCTTTAAAAATTATTTCAAATAAAAGATATCAATTTCAGGATTCTACTGCCGTTTTGCTCTTAAAAGTCAGTTCATTGTATCAAAAGTTATTAAAAAATTTTCGGGTTCCATATTAAAATAACACCCTGTATTTGAATGTGGAATAAATCATTGACATTTGATGGCGATTTCTAAATAGAAATTCAAACACTTTTCAACTAAATGCAAAGTTATGCTGTCTACATGACGCCAAAATATGAAAATTTCTAAAATTGATGAGCAAATTTGAATAAATGATAGAGAAATTTACTGAGAAGAGAGTCTGTGATCACTTTATCGTTACAGTCAGACGATGTACCATGTGGCGAGTAGCGCCGCCGTAATGAGCAGCGTCGCGCTGACTACCTGCGTACAGATGTGCGACACAGCTGCACAACACAGGGGCATTCTGTCTGGCTACCGAAACCGGGATACAGAGACCAACTCATAAATGTTTAGTAATAATTTCAATGAAAGACAACTAATATCAAGATTCAAAATGAGTTACGCTCTCTTTCGCAACCTTGTGTCGTTGAGAAGCATCAAGGCAGTTTGCGCGCTGCTGCTCACTGCGACACAACACACAACACAATTTCGGTTTCACGTCACACACGGATGACACAGAGGCGATATGATCCCGTATTCCATGGATGATTTCAATAATGTAATCTTTAATGAATGATGTCAGTGATGTAATGTTCAGTGGATGATGTGAGTGATGTAATCTTCAGTGGATGATGTCAATGATGTAATGTTCAGTGGATGATGTCAATGATGTAATGTTCAGTGGATGATCTCAATGATGTAATGTTCAGTGGATGATGTCAATGATGTAATGTTCAGTGGATGATGTCAATGATGTAATGTTCAGTGGATGATGTCAATGATGTAATGTTCAGTGGATGATGTCAATGATATAATGTTCAGTGGATGATCTCAATGATGTAATGTTCAGTGGATGATGTCAATGATGAAATGTTCAGTGGATGATGTCAATGGTGTAATGTTCAGTGGATGATCTCAATGATGTAATGTTCAGTGGATGATGTCAATGATGTAATGTTCAGTGGATGATGTCAATGATGTAATGTTCAGTGGATGATCTCAATGATGTGATGTTCAGTGGATGATGTCAATGATGTAATGTTCAGTGGATGATGTCAATGATGTAATGTTCAGTGGATGATATAAATATTCCAGTACTGAGTGTGGCCGTGCCCAGAGGATGATAACAAAGATCGTGCCATTAGTTACGGTCGTCTAATCCAAGTTAATGGTTCCATCGTGCGACGGACAAAATTGTGGTTACTTGTGTGCATCTAAATTCATAAATTTAAACTTAAGAGATGCGTAAGATCTCTTAGTTCAGAATAACATTTTAGATTGTGTAAATCGATATATATTTTTGGTGCATATGATAAACCTTAGCATTATCTAAACGCGGTCTTACTTTTTCCAGTACTGATGTGGACTAACTCGAGAACTTATACAATTCAATTAACACGAACTTCAAGCGAATGTTCCGAATATACAAGTGGTTCTGTTTTCTGTGTTCGCGTATTCAAAAGAAAAACTCAATGCAGTAAATCTCCACAACGTCTCCACTTTTCTTCATGTTCAATAACCTGATGTGGCTAAAAAACGAAAACCAAACACATTTGGTTCAAAATTGAACTGTCTAATTGAAAACATTACGAAAAGATTTCAAATTGCCTTTTCTTTATAAAAAATACAACAACTCATCTTAGCATCTGGAACGCTGAACCTTACATATTGCCGGAGAGCCGTAATTAGAGTGCAGCGTTTTTTGGAAAACGATTTTCCTTCGTCACGATAAACATAAGATACACATTTCCCTAGTAATCAAGTATAAGCTTTACTCCATTTACTACACACCATCTAAATTCACGTAAAAATTAACGATAAGGAAAATTCACTAACAAATTTTTATGCCACTCATGAGAATACCTAAAACAAAACACCATCTTAGTTACGCGCTCACCTCAGTTTCTGTAGACAAAGTGATCTGACTGGTCGGGAGCTGTAGCGTGCACACCGCACCTTGTCTCGCTGCGAACTGACCTTAGGCTGGTTCACAACCTCCTGATGTAAGGTAGGCCTCCGCAGCGTTGCCAGATTTGCTTTTCCTCGTGATAAATCCTCCAGTCTAGTTTATGTTTCCAAATTAAACAGAACCATAAAAGTAATGAAAGAACCCTGAACCCTGAGAGTATTTAAATCGGTTATGATCTTCATGGCCAATTTTCATTCACACAAATACAAACAAGAAGATTTTTGTTTACAGAATGATCCCCTCGCAGCTCTGGGCCTCCGCCACTTCAAATCCTAAACTTGTTACCACGCGTATTTTCCAGCCATTAATTCCATGCGATTCGGCTTCAACTGCATATGACCTTAGAATTTTAGGGTCGCTACATATTTTTAATTGAAAGCCGGCCCTCAACAATACTGACAGCTCCAACCCATTGCAAATTGCAACTAGATGGCAATCTTTTCTATTTCATTTTTTCTGGGACATGTTTTAATTTCACTTTTGTTTGCGTGATTTCCTTCAATGCCTGTTTCCATGCATCCAACATTTTGTTTTCTCCTTTATTACAGACATATTGATTTCTTCTTTTACGAACTGAAAATGGAGCTGGACTCCGAAACGTATCCCTAGTAAATATGATTAAGGTCCTTGGAATTTTCCTCGTTTTTAAATTCCTCAAGTTGCGATTAAAGCAAACAACTGACCCGTTCACATAGGTTAGGTTACTAATGGATATTTGTCGTTTTCATACATTTAATTTAGCGATAGTCACTCCATTTGTACGTCTCAAACTGGACCTGGGTAGGCGATGTATGGCGGTAGACCTCACGCTGTAGTAACACCCAGAAGTTTCCCACTATATTAGGTGCAATAGTTAGAGTCGCATCTATTGATTAAGCCGAATCCTCACAGCGAAACCTTGATACAACCATTTGCTTCCTGTAACTTGTAAGTACTATCCTATTGCGCCCAATATTCTCGTAAATTTTCAATAATCAAACTATCAAAACAGTGCAATTGTTCATGGTAGTAGTAATATCAACTTAGAATTGTTCATTCTAAGGAGAGGTTACTAGAGGTTACAATTCTAATTCAACATTAGGAGACTGCAAATCCATGGTTTGTTAATTTTAAAATAGCTTCCCTTTCCATATACGGATTTACAATTTTCAACTGGCAATTTCATAAAAACAAATCATTAATTGGGTCCATCAAGTACAATTAATTTTAAAAGATTAAAACTTTTCAAACGATCGATGTGTTGTATCATAGCAGGGAGAACTTAAGCACGACCCTTCGATGGGTCGTATCGTAAGCACCGTGTCTAACATTGCTAAAACCAAACATTGCTAAAACCCAACATTGCTAAAACTTTGTTTTCAACGGCTTTTTGTTGTTTTGCTCTACATTTTAAGATATCCATAAGGAATTCAAATTTGTAACCGTTTTTTAGCGGTACTGGTTTTCCAAACTGGCTTTTAGATTATTTCCCAATTAATTTTTAGACCAAAAAGGTTGATCCTAACGTAACATTACCTACCGCTCGTATACAAATTTTTCCTCGCTTTCGTTCTTTGGCCAACAATCTGAGAAACGGAAAAAAGAGCTTGTCTTGCTTCTAAACACATTTTCCCCAATCTGATTTTAAAATATTAGTTACTACGCATAGAGTAGGATCCCATTTCAATTATAAATGTTGAACTCCTAGAGACATGCTTTCATTTGTCATTTATATATATAGTTGTCCACATTGTGCGTCGGAGTACGTGGGCTCGACTACTCGAGCCCTCGGTATTTGTGCTGCTGAGCATGCCAGCAGGATTTTCTTTATAACCCTTTGCTTCCCGACGGGAACTTCAGTTCCCAGATGGATTGTGCTTCTAGTCTAGGGAAATTGACAAAATTCCAGGGCTATTCAATTAGTCGAGAAATAATTTGAACCAAATGACGAAATTAGGGCAATTCATAGTATTCCTGTAACTGTGTTAGACATTCTAAAAGATTGACACACTCAATTTGCTATTGGTATGCACTCAGTGTAAGTTGCATGGTCTACGAAAAACATTCAACACCTTTTTTATTTACCTTGAGCAAGTTTTTCATATGAACTTGTATATACAGATAAAATTAAGCAAAAACTAAATTGATATATTTTTTTTTATTTTTCGCCTATTTTTATAGCGGCGAAGCCTACATTTTTAAAGTAAATTTTTTCAATTTAAAAAGGAAGTAAGCACCCGTTTATGCCGAAAAAAAACATGCTAGGACAATTTCGCTGATATTTCAGGGTAATGACTAATTACCTTAGAAAACTTTTCCCTTAAACAATCTGAGTGTTAGGAAGTGTTGTATAATAAAATATACGTCGTTTTAATATGGCAATGGTTTTGTGAGGAGCTCTGGAAGGTGTTGTTACGCACCTCATGCCCGACTTCCGGGCACGGCATGTTTTGAGAGGAAGTCTGTAAGCGACAGCCGCCCAATACACTGATACGTGCTTTCCAGTGTTTCTTTACTCCTGTCTTTGTAGTCTAAAGCTACTGAAACTGTAGTTTGCTGCAACAGCTAAATAAACCTCTAGTTGTGTTGAAGAGAAACTACACAACAGGAAGCAAAGGGTTAAGCACCTTCACATTCTTCAGTCCGCTCTCGTGCAGAGAACTGTGATCCTCTAGTTCGGTTATATGATTTTAAGGTGATATCCTCTGCATCTCGCCGAATAAGATCCGCATTTTAGAAATATTCTACATTTTAAACAATGAACCTATTTTAAACGACATTCAATCGGCATTCCCTTTGTAACTGGTGAAATTACTAATGCTGAACGTTTCTCATTTCTGTGTTTCTTTTTCTTCTTTCCTCTCCGTATACCCAATATATTTTGATTTACATTCGACATCTGATTAGTTTTCTCTCCTTGTTTCAGAATTGATAATGTTACAAAACACAAAAATGTTCAAAAATGCTTTTATTCGCCAGCTTTCTTCAATAAAATAATGTTTTATCACATACTTGGTTCTCAACACTTCTATTATTGACCCGGATCAGCAATAAGGCAAACATGTGTACACATCCATAGATCAAATATAGCCGTAGATCTGATCTCGGTAGACGCATCAGAACAGAGGGTAACACCGAGTAATGGGAGAGAATGGGGGTCGTATGGTCGGTATAATGAAAACTGGTATGTCGTAAGCAGCCGTCACACGGAGACCAAATGGTAACGTTTCGTCATAATCTTCTGCAGTCGGCGGCACCAGACGGTGTGTCTACGGCCACGAAACGGTTAGATTTCGACACCATTGTTTGACACCAACTCAGTCATACCATGATTTCCGGTTCTGAAATCATGGTATGACTAAGCTGGTTACAAACAAAGGCTTAAATCTGCCAGTTTCGTAGCCGTAGACATACTGGCTGGTGCCGCCGACTGTAGATGATGACGAAACGTTACCATTTGGTCTCCGTGTGACGGCGGCCGTCAGACTGCTCATCCAGCGGCACCGTTAATTATTCTGGAGAAAATGACTTCTTAAACACTGTTCCTTCGGAGATCAGCGTTCGCTACTATGGGAAACTGCCTGAACTTCAATACTCAGCTGTGCAAAACATTCACGAGAGTGTAACTAATACTCTTGAATTCACATACTTCCCGGGTGGTCCGCTCTTACTTGCGAGAGAAAGGAACTCCAGTTACACGAATGACCCCATATTTACCCGTCTGCGTATCGAGTCTCCCGCTAGACGCCTTTTGTCTTCTCCAAAATACAGACCTCGCAACTGTGTTTCCAGCAAACTATTTTTCATCACATACTTCATCAATAGGAAGAGATGAACAAGTAAATCTATTCAAGGTATTAGTTCATTTATAGAAAGCTATTGTAGAGACTCAGGACAGCCTGGGCTAACTCGCCTTCATCTCGGCTTTGGCCGCTCAAGAATTTGTATTACAGCGCCTGACGAAACAACTAGTTCGTAACAAACATTGCGAACCTGTCGATAGATTTCTCAGTGACCACCACAGCGATGTCGCCTTTCTACTTCACCCTATTGCCCCCGATACCTAGCCTTCACATGAAGGGTACAGAATATGGTGCGCAGTTCTCATTCACAGGTGAATGAAGCACATATTTACCATACGGCGGTGGAACGAGAAGAAAAATTCTTACGCGGCAAATCCTTTAAACTCGTAGGAGTAACAAACTTCTGGGACCTGTTCCCCAAAGAAGGTCCTGATTGCTGTGGTGCGAGTCTAATCGCATCCCTGACTCCAAGTGCTCACTTAGGGATCCTGTCTAACTGCAAACATTTTTTGTGCAGTCCCTGCATTCGGAAGTGGTTCAAAAACAATTAAATTTTCCATTCTTCTTTCGAGCGTCGAAGTTCGACGGGCAATTTCACTTTTGTTTGACGACTGCTTAGCATTTGTGAGCACAAACTCACAATTTTGAGCTTTTGTAATACAAGTTTATAGAGATAAATACCCTAAGAAATGAAGTTATTTGTAGAAGTTAGAATTTGAGCGATTCAAGATCATTTTTTCGTTCTGCGATAAAAAAAATTCAGGTGTAAATATTAGTTGTAGTGCGTTATATTACATCACAAGAAAGTGTGTTCGTTGTATGGATCTCCATCGAACACAAACATGTACAAGTGTTCAGTAGTACAACGCTAATATTGTTTTTCGTCCACAGCTCCATGTGTCCGGTGTGCCGACAGAAGTGTGGGTGGCTGGACGCGTGATGGTTTCAGCGGTTGAGAACAAGAATAGAACAAACGGGGACTATCACCAATGAGTAGTAGGATACGATTGTTTTTTGCGTATATTGTTTTCGCATCTACACATTTTCAATATGTACGGACGTGAATATGCGTACGTATACATGCGCATACAAACATGTTTGGCTAAAAAATAATGCCATAGTGTACTTTCATCAGTCTTTTATTCAAAATTTCCAGTTCTCAAACATTATAAATGGGTTCAGAATCTAACAGTTCACGAACGTCACTAATTTTCAAATTTAAACATTACAGTGACGCATTTCGGCGCACGTCCGCCATCATCATACAGAATATTTAGAAATGGTGCAGCTGTAGGTGGTTGTTCCTTCGTCCCTCGCTGGCTGCCGAGTGAGGGACAGAAGACGCTGTGCGCAGGCTGACTCGGAGGGCCTTCAGAAGTACAGTTGTTTAAAAAAGTTTGAAAAAAAGAAAAGAAAAAACATTTATTTCCAATAGAGTACAAACATAAACTGTCAATACTTTGGTTTTTAAAACACCTTAACCAAAAAGCATCCTTAATTGATAATAACACATTGGTATTGGGATACCCGTGTAAAATGTTGAATCAAAAAATGATGGACAGAAAAGCACATCAAAATGAGTTCCTTAGTTCTGCCTAATCTGATTTTGACAGTGCATTTGAATATAAGTTACTAAGAGAACACAACCCTCGTAACTCTTAGTTGAGAAATGTATTCGTTTGTGCTCAGTTAAATTGAAATAAGAGCAAAAGTCGCGTTTAAATACCTTAACACAGAGACCCTTAATTGCTATTCATGCATGGTTATCGTAATACACATGTTAATTAAGTGTTGAGACAAATGATTTAGATCCTTAATTGCTATTCATACATGGTTATCGTAATACACATGAAAATTGTCGGAAACATGATGCGGA
>JACJUY010001515.1:16451-36980 GCA_014220935.1 Platorchestia sp. MABIK | reverse complement strand
TAGGATGCCCTAGAAGTCGCTGAACTTGTTCGGGCCCACAGGTAGCTATACTCTAGTTTGACCATTGTACTAGCCTTAAGAATCATTCTACCTCTGTATCACCTGTGGTAAATAAATTGTTTGTTTAAAATTATTTAAATTGAGTAAGCTCGAAATATGAATGAAGGAAAACTTACTTGTTTTCGAACCACTTCCGAATGCAGGGACTGCAAAAAATGTGCTTGCAGTTGGTAAGCATTCCAAAGTCTTCTGTTGGAGTCAGGGCTGTGGTCAGACACACGCGACAGCACTTAGACTCTTCTTCTTTGGGGAACAGGTCACTGAAGTCTGTTACTCCTTCGAGTTTAGAGAAGTTGCCCCATAAGTACTTTTTCCTATCGATCCACATCCGTATGGCTCGTACGTGACTCATAAAATCAAAAATGAGAGCTGTGTATCGCATCCTGTACCCTTCACACGAAGGCATGATATCGGGCTTGATGTAGCGACTCAACAAGTCGATATCGCGTTGGTAATCACTGAGAAGTCCATCGATGGTTTTGCTATATTTGTATCGAACAAGCTGTTGCTTTAGACGCTTCAGAACATATTCATGTGCGGCTAAAGCCGAGATGATGGTGAGTTGGTCCGAGTTCTCCACGGTCTCTACAATGCCTTTCAATATATGAACTAATTCCTTGAAAAGATTTACTTGTTCATCTCTCCCTATTGATGAGGTATGACGTGAAAAATAGCTTGCTGGAAAAACAGCTTCGGGGTCGGCATTTTGAAACAGGCTGAATGCATCTGTGAGGAAACTCAGTACGCTGACTGGAAAATTCGGCGTCATTCGTTTAAAACATAAGTTTTTTTCTCTCAGAAGTAAGAGTGGACCATCCGGGAAGTATCTGAGTTGGAGAATATTTCCTAAAATCCCGGAAATGCGTTGCTCAGCTGCGTAATGAACTTCTGGCAGTTGTCCGAAGTAGCGCACGGTGACCGCCGAAGGAACAGGGCGACCAAGAAGCCACATTCCCCGAGAATAATTAACGGTACCGGTCGATAAGCGGTCCAACAAGTACCAATATTCGCCGCAGCTACCACGAAGCCCCAAGTCTCTTGGGTTACTCAGTGCTTCCGCCTGTTCTGATGTGTCTGCCCAGAGATGACTTATGGCCAAATTGAGCCTTGAGGGTTCACGATTGCCAGATGCCGGGTTGGGGTTGGGGGGGAGGAGGAATGTCACGTCGCCCACCACGACCTCGCAGCCCCTGGAGGGGTCGCTGCTGGGGGTGGGCGCTGCGGGGGGCGCCTGCTCAGTGTTGGTCTGCGACATCTCGGGATCCTGGAAACGTGCAGGTATGAATTAGAAAAGTTTAGCACCGCGACTCCTTACGTCATCTTCTAGCAAGATAGAAATACAATGAAAAAAACGGAAAAACAGCATTTTGCTGAAATAGTTGTTGTTTGAAAGTTAATAGAACAGATCAGTTTTTGAAAATATCTTAGTATTGGAGTTTTTCGTCGAATGTTCCAAAACGTGATATAACAGTTGAGCCGATGTTTGAACCGTTGAACTTATACTGAGACAAACTCACTCTCAGTTTTATTCTCCAAATTTGGAAAGAACTCAGAAACTCGTTTGATTTGAAACAGTGAATCGTTTTAAAATAGCACTTTGAAGAATGGGACATTAACTAAATATGACGCCTACGCTTCCTGACTTTGCCATGCTAACCGACGTTGTTGAATATCAACAAGTCGGAGTAAATGATCGAGTGCGTTGAGCAAATAGGCGCCAACTCTGAGAGTCAAGACAAATTTTAAATGAATTAACAGTTACCTAAGCGTGTGACAAATATTTGTGGTGAAAATAGTGACAATCCAATTAGTTTTGTCAAGCGATAAATTGTTTGTCCTGCATAACAAGAGATAACATCACAAGCACAGCATTTTGTGATGTTCTTCTTTCGGTACGAGTACGCCATTTGCTTATGTTATACAGTAATTCTTTTCTTCTAACTAGCCACATTTAGCTATCCAATTTAGTATCGGGAACTACAATATCCCAACTTGCTTTCATCATGCTATAGCTGCCGCTGTCCAGTTAGCTCTCTCACATCCCTGCCCACTGTTCACTATGGTCACCAGTAAAGTTACTGTTCCCAGTATAGATATTTTGTTAACACTGTGCTCAATATCCCGACTATAGGCACACGTAAGTGATTAGTGCAGCCAGCGCTGCCTCCTGAAGCCAAGGTGATTTGCTCTAACGCCACCATGAGCGCTGCGCCTACACCACTAAAAGGTTTTTTTTTAATATCGTACTTTTTACATGTTGATATTCTTTATAATCAATGAATTAATTAAGGTAAAGTTCCTAGATGAACTTCTGCTTGTCAAATCGAAGAACATCGAGAAAAAATTCCTCTACGATCAAATTCAATCAATTTAAAACTGATATTAAAAAACCTGGTGCCTGCTTGATTCTTGTAGTAAACTGAATAATGCTGCTAAAAATGCAATGGAACCTATTTTTCAAGCTAATGTAAAATATTACAAGAAGAAAGAAATTGCAAATCTTTTTAGCGATTGCTTTGTAAACGTAGGAAAAAATATGGCTGATGGTATTCCTACTGAGCCTACAGATCTGTAGGTTCAGGATCCATTACGGATATGATCCATTATATAGGGATCATATCCGTAAACACATATTTTTCTTTACGCCTACCAACTCTTCTGATGTAATTGCGTGCATTAACAACTTGAAAAATAAATCAAGTGAGTGAAAAATCCTCTGAAGTCAAGTCCTTAAAGCTCTAGGTGATGTAGCCCCGTTCATTTCGAAAATTATTAACCAGTCGCTCATCCTAGGCATTTTCCTGAACTCTTTTAAAGTAGCTAGAGTAACCCCTATATTTAAAAGTGGTGAAAAAACTTGCGTAATCAATTGTAGACTTATAATTGATTTCGCTGTAAAGTTCACCTGGAATGATTGAAGCATTTGAGTCAAAATTCGACTTATGACAAAAAATTGCCCATATTTGGCGCAATTTAGGTGTCAGCTATGACATGAATAACTTTATTTTTGCACAGGCATTGTTTTGCGTGAGTTATTAAAACGCTTTACCAAATTTCCTAGCTGACGGTTATAACGGAGAACATCACCACTTCGTTGTTGTAACACAACTCGTGCATTAAAGCACACACGCTTTTCAATACTTCACTATTTTCTTCAAACTCTCGGCGAACAACTTAGATAGGTAATAGATATAAAAACAAAAGCTATCAGGAGTAAATAGGCGAAGCGCGTTTCAAGAATGACATCTCGAGCAATTAACGAAATAGAGCACAAGGAGAATAAGCGGCAGCGCACTGCACCATGAGACTGGTCTCTTATCAGAACGACTTAACTGAACTAAAGCTTTCGTTTTACTACTTGTTTATTGTAGTATTTCCTGTAGTTTGATCTCTATGGATTTGGTGAGGTGGTGGTCGATTGCGTTGTACACGGAGTGAAGGACTTTATGTTGTTTTTAAAAGTATCACAGATTCAACGTTCAAGTAATTCTCTCTGATGGGACGCTGATGAATGCTACTTGAAATATATCTATGCTGCTTGCTTTTAATTTCTAAATAAATAGTCAAAAAACAGTGTTTATTAAATGTGGGACCCGAAAAAATCTTTAAAAACTTTTGACACAATAAACGGATTTTTGAAAACAAAACGGCAGAAGAATCGCAAAATTTATATCTTTTATTTGGTACCTACTTATTTGTGATACAAGAGTTAAAATAAGAATTAGAGGACACAGTAAAATTCACGTTGTTTTGAAACTGCCGCCAAGATGACGAACTGGACAAAGGATCAATTGGACTTCGTTAGCACTGCATACTTCCCTAATGGAAAGATAATTGTCCTAGCCCAGCAAAGTTTCAAGAGAGAGTACAACATGCGAAGTTCTCAGTGAAAAAAAGTCATTTACAGATGCGTAAAGAATTTAGCCAGCAGGGGGAATCTGGCGAAGTGCTGCAACGAGAAGCATGCGAACACGCGCCCAATATTGCTTGCAGTCCAGTGGAGGCCACATGAAGAATGTCATCTTTAAATATCAGTCAAATAAAAGACATAAATTTCAGGATTCGAATGCCGTTTTGTTTTTAGAAATCCGTTCATTGAATCCAAAATTATTAAAGATTTTTTCGCGTCCCGTACATAAAGAACACCCTGTATTTATATTTAGAATCATTGACATTTGATGGCGATTTCTACACAGAAATTCAAACATTTCAACTAAATTCAAAGTTATACTGTCTACTTGATGCCAAAATATGAAAATCGTAAAAATTGATGAGTAAATTTGAATAAATGATAGAGAAATTTGCTGAGAAGAGAGTCTGTGATCACTTCATCGTTACAATCAGACAATGTATGAAGTGACGAGTAGCGCCGCCGTAATGAGCAGCGTCGCGCTGACTACCTGCGTACAGATGTGCGACACAGCTGCACAACACAGGGGCAATCTGTCTGGCTACCGAATCCCCGATATCGACACCAACTCATAAATTTTTAGTAACAATTTTAATAAAAGACAACTAATATTAGGATTCGAATAGGTTACGCTCTCTTTCACAACCTTGTGTCGTTGAGAAGCATCAAGGCAGTTTGCGCGCTGCTGCTCACCGCTACGCGACACAAACACAATTTTGGTTTCATGTCACACACGGACGACACAGAGGCGAGTGTGGCCGTGCCCACAGGATGATAACAAAGATCGTGCCATTAGTGACGGTCGTCTAATCCAAGTTAATAGCTTTACTGTTTGGTCATCGCGCGACGGGCAAAATTGTGGTTACTTGTGTGCATCTAAATTCATAAATAAAAACTTAAGAGATGCGAAAGATCTCTTAGTTCAGAATAACATTTTAGATTGTGCAAAGCGATATATTTTTGGTGCTTTTGATTATCCTCAGAATTATCTAAACGCAACATTTTCTAGGACTGATGTGTACCAACGCGATAACTTATACAACTCAATTAGCATGAATTTCAAGCACATGTTTCGAACACACAAGTGGTTCTGTCTTTCGTCGTTCACGCATTTACAAAAAAAAAAACTCAACACAGTAAACCTCCACAACGTCTCCACTTTTTTTTATGTTCAGTAACCTTTTGGGACTAAAGATTTCAAAACATCACACATTTTGTTCAAAATTGAACTCTCTAATTTAAAACATTCTTAAAAGATTATAAAATTTCCTTTTCTTAGTAAAAAATTACACAACTCGTCTTAACATTAGGAACACTGGACCTCACATATTACCGACGAGCTGTGAGTAGAGTGGAGCGTTTTTTACGAAAGCGATTTTTCTTCGTTACGCTGAACATGAGGTACACATTTCCCTAGTAATCAAGTATAGGCTCTACTCTATTTACTACACGCCACTCTATCACATACACCATCTAAATTCACGTAAAAATTAACGAAAAGGAAAATTCACAAACAAATTTTTATGCCACTCATGAGAATACCTAAAACAAAACACCATCTCAGTTACGCGCTCACCTCAGTTTCTGTAGACAAAGTGATCTGACTGGTCGGGAGCTGTAGCGTGCACACTCTACCTCGTCTCGCTTCGAACTGACCCTAGGCAGGTTCACAACCTCCTGATGTAAGGTAGGCCTCCGCAGAGTTGCCAGATTTGCTTTTCTTCTGGGTAAAATCCTCTATTCAAGTTTCTGCTTTCAAATTAAACAAAACCCTGAAAGTAATGAAAGAACCCTAAGCTCTGAGAGTATTTAAATCGGTTATGATCATTATGGCCATTTTTCATCGGCACAAATACAAACAAGACGATTTTTATTTAAAAAATGATCACCTGGCAACTCTGGGCCTCCGCGGCTTCAAATTTAAACTTTTCACCATGCTTGTTTTCCAGCCATTGATTCCATGTGTGTTGTGTATTTTTATTATAGCTTATATTTATTTGTGTGAACCATGAAAGACGATCACATGGACAGTGAAAAATGATATTTCTCTTGGTGCAGAACTCATCAAAAAATTTCCAAACAATAAAAAAACGATGTTTGAAGCCTATAATGCGCACCGTATTTTAGCTGTTTTTAAAATAGTTACTGTTACACACCGTATATAAATTTATAAATAGTTACGCACCGTATTTAAAAATAATTACTGTTTAGTTCATAAATAATTTCACCTCTTTCTAAAATTTCAGAAACCTAGACGGGGCATTCTTACTGTTTGTCTTTCAGCTAATTGAACAATCGAATATCTTTATTGTGGTATTTCTACTCTTAAATATAACGAGCCGGAAATTGAGATATTAATAAAATCAAGTGTATCGATATTTGGTGCAATCTTTTTTGAAAATAACCAGTATTTTCTTTTTTTCTTTCTCTCTTTTTTTTTCTTTCTTTCTTTTCATTCAAAGTAATATTTTTATGATGGCAACATTTCAGATTTTATCGGCTTCCAAAGGTCAGTCGCAGGATTCTGTCACACTTCGAGCGTTCCACATGTTAATTGTGACGTCATCTGTGTCTCTTTGTTGGTTCCAAACTCGGAACGCGCTGTGGCGAGATCTTGTACAGATAAAGTAGTTTTTCTGTATGTTTTTTCTTTCTCTGGTTTTGTGTTTTCACTTCTTATCTTTTCGTCTCGTCAGATCTCTCAGTTGTACGTAATTGATTTCATGCTACATAACCCAAAGTTCTCGGTCTGTATTGGGACATTCGAGGGACATAATTTTAGGAATTAAATCTTGTACATCTCGCACCTCATGGGATTCATAAATGTACTTTTCTGACCTGCTTTATCACGCTTTCATCTTCAGAAATTGGTATGTGATGCCTGTCACGCTAAAATTAAAACTGGATTAAAAATTCAAAAAAAGTTAAAATTTAAACTCGAGGAACGATTTTCTTCCATTGTCAGGAAAGATGTGAGCCTTGATAAATTTGTGTTTACCCTGAAAACCAGTTTTTGAGATTTTTTTGTAGGAAACTATATGTTGATGGCCACCGATAATGTAAGTGTATGTCGGTGAATAATTCCCAAGTTATTGGCGAGAGATGAAAATAAATTCTATATTTTATAATAGTTGAAAATTTTATAATAATTATAGGTGTAATAATAATGATAAATTTTATAATAAATGTTATTTTTTTTAATAATTTTAAATTTAATAATAATTACAAATTTTATGTTTTATATAATAAGATTTCGACTACCCACGAGAGATAAAAAAAGCCTCAGCTGTGAACCTGAGGAAATCAGCCGCTGAAGTATTGGGGTAGATGATAATTTTGTGAACGACTAATATCTCGTGAGCTTCAGAGCAAATTTAAAAATCCGTGAACTTCATCAAGCGATTAAATATTAATTTGTTCACCTAAACTGAATTTCCACTTGAGTTGATACGTACATGAATTTTTCCTGTATGAACTCTAAGTTATGAAAGCTTACTAAGCAAGCTCAAAAATATTTCATCTGGAGAATTAGTGTAGGACGTAGGCTCTAATTTATTTTCAAGCCCTTTGCTGACGCCAACGTTCCAACTAGAAGGTATCCATAAACACGACGTAATTTTCTTCCAATCGTAATGCTGCATGAGAAAGTTTCGTTCCTAAGGAACTTTTTCACTTCAGGGACACTCTCAGGAGCTATTCTGAAGCTAGTGATAAGTAAAGAAAAAACTGTGTTTGATAAAAATGGTTCTAGAAATAAATACGGATAGTATTTGAGGAAAATGAAGAAAAAATCATCATAAAAGTACACTATAGTAATTTATCAAACTAATCATGAATTTCTAACAGCTTCTTCCTAAAAACCCGAATTTCAACCTTCAGATTAAGACACTTTCATAAAAAGTTCAGAATTTTTTTTGATGATAAAAAAAATTTCTTTTGAAATGAGTAATTTTTCCTGGCCCATAACCGAGTATTGAGGTTGTTAATAATTTTCATAGCATTTGGAAACTGAAAAGAAGAAAAGATGTCGTACGGGTATTCCTTTCATTTTGAACTAAAAAAAATCGCATAATAGGAATACTAGAAATTCGCTACTTTCTCATTTAAAATGACTGGAGAATTAAAAACGGATTTCAAAGATACTCTCATCTTGATTCGCACTAGTTCAGCTTGTGAATTTAGACCTTTTCCTAACAAAACCTAATGATAATTTTATTAGATTTGGCCGTATAACTAGTTTGGCCATATGACTAATTTTTCCTGATGTACAACCGAGTATTGAAGTTGTGAAAAAATTTCTTTACTTCTGTAAACATTGAATAAAAAGGTGAAAATATCATGAGGGGATACCACAAAATATTTCACAAGATAAATTGTTAGATATTCTATGACTTCTCACTAGAAATGACTTGAAAATTGGAAAACACTTTGTAAATTTATTCCCCGCTTGATTCGACCTAAGAAAAACACGGAATTGAACTTGCGGATTTAAACCTTTTCCAATTTATTGTCTTGATATAAAGACAGACGTTTACGCGACTACAAACAATCAAAACATTCATTTCATTTTTGAGATCTCAATCTCTTGTATCAGCAAATCTCCAATCCCCTTCATATTGCTCATTTATGAACGTAACGATCGAGAGCGTAAGAATCTCTCGACACATCGCCAATATGCTTGTCATTTATGAACGTAACGAGAGCGTAAGAATCTCTCGACACATCGCCAATATGCTTGTCATTTATGAACGTAACGAGAGCGTAAGAATCTCTCGACACATCACTAACATGCTTGTCGTTTATGAACGTAACGAGAGCGTAATAATCTCTCGACACATCACTAACATGCTTGTCATTTATGAACGTAACGAGAGCGTAAGAATCTCTCGACACATTGCTAACATGCTTGTCGTTCATGAACGTAACGAGAGCGTAATAATCTCTCGACACATTGCTAACATGCTTGTCGTTTATGAACGTAACGAGAGCGTAAGAATCTCTCGACACATTGCGTATACGCTTGAGTTATGCGACGTCGCCCTACGCGAACTTCAACTTATATGATTATGAATGTGTCCTACTTGCTCAACTCAACTCAACTAAAGATGGTTGATCCAAGGTATCAAAATCTGTATATGCTTTAAATTTAATTGTATAAGTTGTGGTTCGCTGAAGTGATGTGTAAGTCTTGGTTTAAATGTACCATCATATAAATGAAAATATTGGCTCTATCAAATATTTTCGCTACTCTTGGTATAAATCAAAAAGAATTCATGTAATGGTGATATGGGTAAAAATTCTCTTGGTAAATGTACAGAGTGTTTTTAAATATTGGACCCGAAAAATCTTAAACAACTTTTGAGACAATGAACGGGTTTTTGAAAACAAAACAACAGTAAAATCCTGAGATTTATATTTTCTTGCCGGAATAATTTTTGAAGATGACATTCTTCATGTGGCGTCCACTTGACAGCAAACAATATTGGGCGCGTGTTCGCATGTTTCTCATTGCTCATTGCAGCGCTGGTGAGAGTGGGACCGATCAATCTCATTTCTGAGGTGATGGCATCCTTGAGTTGAGTCAGATCTCTTGGTTTGTCATGATAAACCCTTGCCTTTAGATTTCCCTACAAGAAAAAATCCTATGAATTCCATGTTGTTGAAAGCTTATGAAAGCTAATTGTTCCTTTGTCCAGTTCGTCATCTCGGCGGCAGTTTCAAAGCAGGATGAATTTTACTGTGTTCTCTGATTCTTGTTTTGATTGTTGTATCATGATTACGTAGGCACCCAAAATAAAATTTATAAATCTCAGGATTCTACTGCCGATTTGTTTTCAAAAATTCGTTCATTGTATCAAAAGTTATTGAAGATTTTTTCGGTTCCCGTTTTAAAAAGAACCCTGTATTTGCAAACAGAATCATCCACTTTCAGAAATTAGTTCAACTATTCAATCGAGCTGGGATGATATATTTCATGATTAATTTGTTGCGTTTTTATTAACCCATTATGAGTACCAATAGTGATTTTTACTTTTTTCTTGGTACGAATTTTAAATAAATCTTTTATTTTTTCAAAAGTGGTCACGAATTCATGATCAACATCTAAAATAATGACTCAGAAGTCAGACCAAGAGGGGAAACTGAATTAGCAGTCACTTTATAAAGCAAGTCAATTTAAACTTTATATAGACGGAGGCTATCGAAAATCGACACCCCTCTCCTTCCTTTCCCTCCCTCCTCTCACACATGATAATAAAACAACGTCAAAAATGTAAATAACAATCATACGTGTTGACAATGCTAATATGGTCGCTGGTAGTGCTGTGCAGAAAACCCGAAAACCACAACAAATGGAGAGTAAATTGTGAATGTAGTGTGAATAAGAGAAAAAAGACTAAATTTTACGGTACTGGGGGTGACAGGCACAATCTCAGCATCAAATTGAAGAAGAAATTGTTGCTCTATAACAAAAATGCTAAAATTACTTCAAGAAATGAATTGAGGGCAACACGATATCTTAAACGTCGAAGAGCTATCGGACTCAAGTATTTCACAAGCTTATTCGTTATAGAACGCAGTAAAATATTAGAAAAATCTTAGTTACGTACAGATATTTTTCCAATAAATGCTGAACTCCAAAGGATCAAAGAAGAGTAACATACAGCGGGATTTCGGAAACTCATCGAACGATACCGATCAGTAATGAGCCAACTGCTGCCAAAGGTACCATAATTTCGAAACTAAACATCGAAATTCGAAATCGAGTAGGGCGTGTAGAAGAGTGATTCGACTGCACTTACGAAGGTATTCAACTGATGGAGTACCCTCTATTTGTGTTCAACTGATGCAGTACACACTATATGGGGTTTATATCTTCAGGGTCGGTGCCCCCGTCAGGGTAGCTGACATACCTGAAGGTATCTTTACCTATCGTGGCCGGCGACAGTCGACAGCACACAATCGATTCGTCCCCTGCACAGGACGTTTGATCAGCCACGATGTCCCCTTCAGGGCAACTCTCCATTCTGATACACACTCCTTTGGCTTCACTGCAAGTTGGTGCGTTCCTCTTCGCCACTCCGAGTGTTGTTAGCTTGAACGGAATGGATTTGAGGGGTTTTAAATTATCCTTTCTTTTACCTACCCCCAGTGCTCTGCGCTCCGCCGAAACAATGCCAGCATCCACGCCCAGGAATCTCTTTCTGTTTTGTACGTGCAGTTCATTTTTAGATTCAGATTTGAAGTCCACTGAATTCTTCTTTTCCGGCTGAGTTCGGCAGCAGGTGACGTCTGGTTGGTCGCCGCACAGCAGCGGGTTGTCCAGTTGTGCCTGCTTGGGGCACGATGATGTCCGGGTGCACACGGCTCCCTTTTGGTTACACGCGTCCACCTGCACGAGGAGCAAGTATCAGCAAAATGGACATCAACATGCAAAGGAATAAAAATCAGCAAGAGATCGTCAACCTGTAAAAGGAACAAAAATCATCAATATGATCATCCACCTGGAAAAAGAACATAAATCATCAAAATGATCGTCCACCTGCAAAAGGAACCAAAATCAGCAAGAAGATACTCCATCTGCAAAAGGAACAAAAATCATCAAAATGATCGTCCACCTGCATAAGGAGCAAAATTTAGCAAAATGATCGACCGCCTGTAAAAGGAACAAAAATCTACAAAAAAAACGTCCACATGCAAAAGGAACGAATATTAGCACCATGATTGTCCTCCTGTGAAAGGAACAAAAATCAGCAAAAACATCGTCCATATGCAAACGAAATAAAATAACAAATCAACAAAATCAACGGCTACACGCTTGAGAAAAATGAAAACTCATCACAATGGAAAATGACACCAGATGGGATTATCGGATTATGTTTCTTCTCAGTGAACAATCTGCGAAGGGACCACAGCATTTTTACGTTCTGTTACTGGCCCAAAAATTATAGATCCTATTTTTATCAAGTCCCCCTTCTTATGCAGAAATTATTTAACATGATTCTGTTTTTTCTAAATTTCAAGAACCGTAGATGCAACTTTCACCAAGGAAAACTCGAGTTATTTAGCATCATTCAGTTTTTTTTCTGCATTTCCAAAACCGTAGAAAACATTGTCACCGAGCCCCTCTTTCTATTAATTAATGGTTCAATACTGGTTCAGGTTTTTTATGAGTTTCAGGACCTGGAGGACTTCTTCATGGCTGAGGAGAGTGGGTCTGCAGCAGACGACGTCCTTCTGGTCCCCGCACGGATCAGCCACCATGGCCTGGAGGTTGAGCAGGTGCCCCGGCAAGCAGTGCTGGGCGGAGGTGCACACGCCCCCCAGCGTCAGGCACTGCGGCATCTGGACAGGGTATGCGTCCTGGGGGACACACCGAATTTAAAACGTAAGTTTATGTGATTAGTTCACTTTTAACTTAATTTTAACTTGATTTACGTTCACTAATGTTGCCTTCCTAGCCAAATGAGGCATCGTTTACCAACCAAGGATCTTTTTGTTGAGATGTTTTGGAAATCAAGACTAATGTTTTGCATCAATTCTATTAGAAATGTACTTTTTTTCTTTCTTAATTTGGTTTCGTTTGAGTGGATTGAAATTCTGAAATTTCTGACCAAGTTTTAAATCAGTCGCAAAATTCACAGGTTAGATTAAAATCAAACTTCAAAATTCATCTCCGTATTGAAAAATGCTTTATACGCGGGTAAGTGAATATCCTAAATTTAAAATTCCTTGCTAATTTTAAGCTCACATGCGAAAGGCTTGTAAAAAAATGCGAAATCAAATTTTAGTTTTGGCTTAACGCTGAACAATTCAATGATGAGCTCAGTATGATATATTGCGAGCGGAATTTTCTGAAATAATGCCAACAAACTACTCAGTGTAGTCTATTGTATTTATTACATGTACAATCGCATGAATTAGTAGAAACGCTTAAAGCAAACTATCAAACTTAATTAGCTTATCGGTCTCTGTTATGTATTAAAACGTTAACGATCTTTCATCACTCCCCAGCGATATCTCACCCACTCCCTCACTCTCTACCCAGCTCTCTGTTTCGGTTATCTTTTTAAAGTTAAACGATCATTCATCTCCCGCAAACGCAAACTCACCCACTTTCTCTCTCAACATACCCACCTATCATTCTCGATAAATTTTTTAAAGTTAAACGGTCTTTCATCACCCACTCCCTCACTCTCTACCCACTTCGGTATCGGTTATCTTTTTCGGTATCTCCCACCCACGCAAACTCACCTACTCCCTTCTCTCCCACCCATCCTCCTCATACGAATCTTCAGGGTCGGTGCCCCCATCAAGATAGCTGACATACCGGAAGGTTTCTTCACCTATCGTGGCCGGTGATGGTCGACAGCACACATTCCCACACCCCAATTCGAGAACTCACGCACCTGCGCCAAATATTCTTGGCTGACGAGGCCCTCGCCCCACCGCTTGCCAAAGGCCGTCCTGTGCAACGATGCAGGGTTGAAGCCTGCGCTGCTACCTGAAAAGTTACGAACGGGTCATACGAAACTTCGTCAGCTGGTCTTGGCTTGTTCTCCGACAGTTAGGGACGGAGTTTGGTTTTCCTCACAGTTAGTATAATTTACATGTGTTGTCCGGTAGTTAGCGTCGGAGTGTTGTTACCCAGTGATTATGTATTTTTGCCTAACACAAATTTGTATTTTTACAACAATTCAGAAATGTTGTAAACGATTAAGTGTTGTTTTCCAACGATTAAGCAACAATTAGATATTGTTATCCAACAATAAGGTATTGTTATCCAACAATTAAGTATTGGTATCCAACAATTTAGTATTGGTATCCAACAATTTAGTATTGTTGTAGAACAATTTAAACATTTTTATCCTTCAATTAAGAATTGCTCTCCCTCAGTCAATCACAATTATTCTTTAATTAAATCTTGCTATCCAATAATTAAGAACTGTTATCCAACAATTATGTACAGTTTTCTATCTACAACAATCAAGAATCGTTATCCAACAATCAAGCATCGTTATCCAAGAATCATGTATCGTTATCCAACAATCAAGTATCGTTATGCAACAATCAAGTATCGTTGTCCAACAATCAAGTATCGTTGTCCAATAATCAAGTATCGTTGTCCAACAATCAAGTATCGTTATCCAAGAATCATGTATCGTTATCCAACAATCAAGTATCGTTGTCCAACAATCAAGGATCGTAATCCAACAATCAAGAATCGTTATCCAAGAATCAAGCATCGTTATCCAAGAATCAAGAATCGTTATCCAAGAATCAAGCATCGTTATCCAAGAATCAAGCATCGTTATCCAAGAATCAAGAATCGTTATCCAAGAATCAAGCATCGTTATCCAAGAATCAAGGATCGTAATCCAAAAATCAAGTATCGTTGTCCAACAGTCAGCAACTGAGTGTTGCCACCTTTACAAGTAGCCCACAAGACTTAAGAAGCAATCAACTTCTATATCGCTTGTGGTAAACAAAATGCTTAAATTGCTTAAATCGTTCAAACTGTTTAAATTTTTTGAAATGTTTAATTATTTTAAATTGCGCAAATCCCCGCACTCACTCAGGACAGCGAAGGCGCAGCCCAGCAGGACTGCAGTCGCAGGATACGTCATCCTCAGATCCTGATTTTGGTATCCTTCGGTACGTTCAGCTGCGAGAGACATGCAAAAAAAGTAAGTATATCAGCATAATTTGTGAGTAAAAATTTAGTAAATATTGGACAAATAAAAATAAATTGATCGAGAGCAAGACACATGCCTTACTTGTAAAGTTTAGATATTTAACCGTAAGATAATTACCTCAATTTATATATTATATATATATATATAGAGTTGCATTTGTATATTTTACAAATATTATAACTATATATATATGTTAATGGTTAAAAACTACGCCATACATAGCTGACACCAATATTTTATTCTGTTTTTCTAAAAAATACAGATAGTATTCGTTTCTAAAAATTCAAAAAAAAACACACATTGTCTGATTTAAAATGCCTAATTGGCATGAAATTTCAAGTTTTGAAATTCAGTTTTGCGCCCGTGTTGTTCCGTGTCATGCTATGATAATCACGATCATTCTAATCATAGAGATTAAAATTTGAAATGATTTCAATGGTGGTTGTAATTATCGTCAAAATAATCATCGTGATTTTACTCCTGATGATTTCGGCCACAATAATCATTAAGATTTTAATCATGATGTTAATCATCCTCATAAAAATCACCAGCGTTAAAATTTTGGTACCAATCGTCAAAAGTCTGAGAGTTATCGGGATCGTAATCATAGCGACAATTATGTTAGTTATTATTATTTTAATGATTTAATGATAATTACAATGATTGCAATTGAGAAATTTTTCCTAGGGATGAATTTCATGAGTTACTCTTGATGGAGAATCAACATCGCGTTATATATTAGCAGCTGCTGCAAATACCCGTATTTGACGATATTTCAAACTGATTTATCATTCAACAAATGACATGGGTACTACGATACCCATGTGTGTATATCAACTAAGAATATTCATGTTATGGCATTTTAAAAATTAATTGTGTTTTTTGTTTCATCTTCATTGAAAATATTATGCTAAGACCTTTTAAAAACCAACGATGTTTTTTGTATCATCTTCATGAGAAATACCATGTTGAGATATTTAAAAACCAACAACGTTTTTTGTATCATCTTCGTTGGAAATATCATGATACGACCTTTTAAAAACCAGCGATGTTTTTTGTATCATCTCTTTTGAAAATAAACTGTTTTTTCCTTTTCTTTCATTTCTAATCTTCAATGATGCGCTCTTGAATGAACTGAGACTACAAGAGAAGCAGCTCAATATCGCCGCCTCAATCTCCAGTTTTTATGTTATCCATAAAATTCGCAGAAAATGTACAATGAGTTTAATAGGAATTATGAAAAAAATTGGTTTATAATAAAGATGGCACGAAAACCAGCATTGGGTTTATAATGTTTTAACATGAGAATCCTTAGTTCGATAACAAATATGGTCATCATGATAACCATGACAGTAGTCGAAGAACTGATTGACAGAAAAACAAGAAAATGTTTTCCTTTTGTTAAGTTGTTCCAAGTTTGATAATGTGTGTAAAAACAAGTAATAAAAAGATATACTCATAAGAATATGTACTGAGCTACATTCTCTACAACATAAGTTGTTCTGAGCAAAGAACTAACGCAGGAATGAGAGAGTTAAAATATTTATTCAAATATTTACTTCTCTTATGATTTGTTTGTCAAATTTTGTCCTTTGTGTTCAGGAATATTTAAAATCCAGTTGGCTGTAATGCATTTTAAGTATCAAGGTTTTTGGGATAAGTCAATGATTTTTCTTTATTTGTTCTTTATTTCTATGCAAAAAAAAGCAACTACTATTTTTTCATTACCACTATAATTTCTCTCACACTCCCTAATTCATTTCTCTCTAACTCTCATTTTTCGGTCATCTCAATTGTTTAGCAGGCTTTTGTGCTCAATTTTAATACCTCAATCGTTGGTGGTCAATTTTAATGAATCAGTCGTTTCCCAAGCTCGCATTTTCTCTTATTGTACTTTGAATACGAAAATCCTGAAAATAATACGGACGGCATTTACATATGTACACTTGGGACGTATTTGCAATACATCAGATATTCATAACGTCTCCTTAAAAACTGTCGTGTAAAAAGTAAAAACATCGGTATTTTACCCTGTTTTTTAAAGTAGATGTTGGCTGATTCTTCGATTGCAGTTCGGTGTAACTGTTCAGAGACGCAATGCACGTCCACCTCCCACGACCAGCAGGTGACCTCTGCAAGACAGCAGCAGGTGCCGCCTTATATACCGCCCTCATCTACATCCGGACTTTGACCCCGCAAACAGCATCGATTTTACGCACACACCTGCACCTTACTTACATAAATCGTGTATTATTATGCACATCTTCACGTTTAGGATCTTATTTTTACCCTCATGTGCGCAGCGTTAGAACAGGACGCGAGAACTTATGAACTGCGTGTTAGGTTTGAGAAATCAACAAATTTGCATGAAGAACACTATTGTAGGTGTCTTTAATTGCAAGAATTGTTTGACTTTAAACTGGCAATTTCTGTTATTTCAATGAAATTGATGCATGTGATCCTATACAATGTTTTTTAAAATGGGTTGTAACCAAATGGTCGTAAGGTTATAATACAAACAGCTCATTTAAATATATATGCCTGGGTTACGTATTTACAACTCATCAGATATTCATAACGTCTCCTGAAAAAGTGTCGTAAAAAAATAAGTAGGTCGAAATTCTACCCTGTTTTACCGTTTTTATTTTGTTTTTGTTTACCGTGGCCGAGTGGTTGAGAGCGCGCTCCCCCACGGAATGGGTCCCCGGCTCGATACCCGGTGATGTCAGCTTGATGCATATCCCCATTAGGAAAGGGAAAACTTGGCCGTACTTCCCAACTCTGCCCAGGTGTCGGAAATGGGTATCGGCTCGACAGAAAGGAACCGTCTTTTTTCTTTATTCCCATGTATTGTGTATTTCAAAAAGCAATTACTCCTCTTTCACTACCACTAATTTCTCTCACACTCCGGCATTCATTTCTCTCTATTTTAAATAGTAAGCCTTGTGTTGTATTGTATTTGAAAAACCAATACACAAGATGATATTCATCAAGCTTAATCGGCACAAAGCATCCTTTTACCTCGCAAGCACCTGCGTATGAAGGAGAGTCGAGACAAACTTTCTTCAGTTTAATTTTCAAGTGGAAGCGACATTGTTTTCTGTAAGGTATAACCCTCTAACCATTCAAACGAAAAGCGATGCGATTACTCTTATCTCTATTAGGTAACACTCAAGCAACGAAGGCAAGAAAGAAGGCATACAGTTTGAAAATAATGTTTCGAAAGAAAAATTTCATGAGCAAAAATTGTTGATGAAGTGTTGAAATCACTTTCTACATCATAGCTGCCCAAAAAATGACGATATTTTTATCATTAATGGTTTTAAATTATCAAATAATTTAAAATTGTCTGATGTTTTTAAATTTCAAACGTAAATATAAAATAGTTTGAAACTCTTTACTTCCACCCGTTATATTCTCAGCAATACGAAGAGCTGCAGCAGAAGCCTAAGCCCATGAGTGAATGTGAGAGAGAAGGTCGTCCCAGGACTTCATCGTCAGTATTTACTGTATTTAAAAGCTTCAAGTCCCCGTGCCTAAAATAAAATTTCCTAGAAGAAAAGAAATACAATGTATTTCCCATAAGTTGAGCCGAAACTTGATTCAACACATTAGGTCTTAAAAATTTATTAAAACAAAGGGCCTCGTATCTAATTGATGGAAAAACAACGAGTATTCTGATATATATACCAGTCGTTAGGTCTTATCACGCTGCTTCCAAAAATTCTTGTGCATGAGAAATAATTCCTGACGAACATAACTTGCATTACGCACCATTCCTCAGTCGACATTCAAACACCTCGTTTTTATCCGGAGGAGTCGGTTGCTGGATCACTAGGCGCAAAAGACATGAAAACATAAATTTCTAAAGTTGCCCAAGCAATTTAATCATCGAATAAGGGAAATTTAAAGTACGAAAGCAGAGCAAATTTTATTCGAAAATCGAACAAATTGGTGGTAAAAATAAGGTGAAATATGCTTTCCTAGTGCACTGAGGCAAACTTAAGTGAAAAAATCCTTAACGAAAATGACACATTTTCAATTGCGTTTTGTGTCAATTGCCCTCATTCTGAATACAATCATCTCACAGTCAATTATGTCTCACTGGACCACTCCTGACCTTTTGATGTAACGAACACTTCTTGTTCCCCGGGGGTGGCGTTCACTGGCATTGGACTACAAAAAACTGAGGGCACCGCAACTGAACACAGAAGCTCAATGAGATCCTTTGTAAGTGAGGTCTGTGTGGGAATATATGGAGTGACTACTTGTGGCCGACATGGCGTGACTACTTGTGGCCGACATGGCATGACTACTTGTGGCCGACATGGCGTGACTACTTGTGGCCGACATGGCGTGACTACTTGTGGCCGACATGGCGTGACTACTTGTGGCCGACATGGCGTGACTACTTGTGGCCGACATGGCGTGACTACTTGTGGCCGACATGGCGTGACATCTTGGTGAACTCTGTCTATTTTTAGAGAACTCTGTCGATTCTTAGTAAGCTCTGTCTATTCTTAGTGAACTCTGTCTATTCTTAGTGAACTCTGTCTATTCTTAGGGAACTCTGTCTATTCTTAGTGAACTCTGTCTATTCTTAGCGAACTCTGTCTATTCTTAGTGAACCCTGTCTATTCTTAGTGAACTCTGTCTATTCTTAGCGAACCCTGTCTATTCTTAGTGAACTCTGTCTATTCTTAGTGAACTCTGTCTATTCTTAGTGAACTCTGTCTATTCTTAGTGAACTCTGTCTGTTCTTAGTGAACTCTGTCTATTCTTAGTGAACTCTGTCTGTTCTTAGTGAACTCTGTCTATTCTTAGTGAACGCTGTCTATTCTTAGTGAACTCTGTCTATTCTTAGTGAACTCTGTCTATTCTTAGTGAACTCTGTCTATTCTTAGTGAACTCTGTCTATTCTTAGCGAACTCTGTCTATTCTTAGCGAACTCTGTCTATTCTTAGCGAACTCTGTCTATTGTTAGTGAACTCTATTCAGTGTGATAGTTTCAGGCACTATCGCAAGTACTATTGGAGTCACGCAGGGGAGTGTAAATAAAGGCATTATCACAAAAGTTACAAGCTTTTATGCCCCACTTCTCTAAATAACACCAATCACCAGTCGTTTTAACCACTGATTGGTGATTTATATTAACCAGTTTGGTAGTAACACATTCTACTAAGTGAAAGTGTGACTGGTACCAGATGGACGATTTGATGCGCTACGAGCACACTAGATTTTGACCCCAAAACTTGTGTCTCTTCATGTTCCTCTCATGCAGGGTTACGAACCTCACGGTTCACTAGCCCACATATAGCAATCAAGAACACTGAAATAGCTGCCTAAAGCCGTTAAGGTTGACTACCGTCAAAGGAAATATAAATGACTAGTGTGTACGGCGCGTCAAATATGATGGGATTCGAAACATTTCGTGAAGAAATTTTCCAGATGTGGATGACAAACAAATATCTCTATATTGACAGTACCTGTGCTAAAAAATATTCTTGTACATGTGCACTGGTGAAACTCATACAACAGATAAGATCATTGTAACTATACTTATGAGCGTGACAGAAAAATGGAAGAAGCGGACTCAAAACAAATAAACCAAGGGTATTATTAGATAGTAGCAGGACCCGTGGAAATTCCACGGACAATGTCATCGCTAAACGCTAGGTGGACCCGCGAAAAAATTCCGTAAACATTACCTATGCTAATCTGATAAATATTGATGTTTAGCCTTTTGCATAATCTCATAATAAATAAAAAAGCAAGGACAGTAACTCTCATATTAACCATTATTTTTAATCAAACAGGAGAATTAAACAAGAGAATTAAAATCGAACGTTTCGACCTCTAAGGTCA
>JACJUY010001515.1:0-15918 GCA_014220935.1 Platorchestia sp. MABIK | reverse complement strand
AACAATTGTTTCAGATGCTGAAGATGACCTTAGAGGTCGAAACGTTCGATTTTAATTCTCTTGTTTAATTCTCCTGTTTGATTAAAAATAATGGTTAATATGAGAGTTACTGTCCTTGCTTTTTTATTTACTATGCTAATCTAACCTATCCTAACCTAACATATCCTAACTTGTCCTATCCTAACCTAACCGAACCTATCCTAGCTTAACCTCTTCTGATAAAATGTCCTGATAATCAATTCATGTAAAGGCGATCTTTTAATGTTACACTGAGGAATTCAGTATCCATGATACCGTAAACTCAGACGAAAGCGTTACGGATAAAAAACAAATAAATGTACATCCTATGTTTCTTACGAAGCGGACACCAAACAAATATATAAGCAAATTTGTAAATAGATATATAAGTAAATACACGACAGGTATTATTAGGTTTGATTGATTTTTGACCGATGATTGAATATTCCTGTTTTGAATTGGTATCCATGTTACCAAGTCAGCAATTTTATGTAAGGGAATAAGCATCAGCGACACCAAATTAAAGATCAATTAGCGCGCTCTACCTACGAGTTTTTATTTCATTTGGATTTCAAGGGCTCTTTTAATATTCTTTTCAATGAAATTTTCCTCATGGCATAATTAAGTTACCAGTAGCGCAATCTTCGCTAACTTTAGCTTCTCAGTCTATGATTGATTTGTGCAGCATAAATGATGGCATGATTGAAATTCTCATCTCCAATATTTTCTTTAGCTCTTAAAAGACCAGCACAATTAGGTTTTTGATTCAAAATACCTAAAGGCCATTCCTTTCAATAATCAAAGTTTTATATTTCCTACAAAACGCCCCCTTCTTTCCTATTAACAAACTAATCTTTCACGAACAAGCTTCTCATCTGTCAATAAAGCTTGCCACGTTCACGACGCCTCCCAGAGGAGAACAAAATAAAATCAACCTCCTGTCACTTCGACGCCTGCACCCGACATGTCTCGTGCGTGTTCTAGACGTGCACACAACACGCCTCCATCTTGTCGCAGTCAGCGTCGAAAATGGGGGCGTGGCGCCCTGCGCAGTCCTCTCTGGCGACACACTCCCCTCCGCGGGCACGGCACGATTTCAACACCGTCGACGCTGCAAAAGAATGAAATCATTCCACAAAATTACAGGAGTAATTCTTAACTAATATTCAATGGCAACGAATATTGACGGACGGCAGTATCAATGATACCAAATTTGACTACGCGGAAATGGTGTCATTTTTAACACAGCTGTGTTAAAATTTAGAGTATATAATTGTTGGTGTTGAAAAGAAAGACAACGAAAACAAAGAAGATTGCCATTTTTGGCATTAAAATTGATATAAAAACCGTCATTGGTTTTTAAAATGTCCTGGCATGAAAGTATGAAACTGAACGGTGATGCTGAATTATTTCAAACGTTCGTTTGTGTCATTTCATAAATTGCACAGAACGTTTCAAGGAACTGGTCCTATGGGCTAAAAATTTTCAAGGAAAAAAGGGAAATCCTTGCCATAAAAAGCATATTGTCACTCATATCAATGTGAATTTCGTAAAAAAAACATCATTCGTGAATGCTATCTGAACGAGCACGGAAAGTACGTCTGTAACTTACATGATATAAAGAAACGAAGAAATAGCCTAAGTGAAAGTAGAAGCACTATTTTAATCTATTTTAGTTTGCAGCCTCAAACAAGACACTACAGAACTAAGATGAGGTGTATATTTATCTCTATTTTTCACTCAAATTTACACAAGGTTGCTAATATTGAGAATCTATTTCGTTCATTGCTTCGCATGTTATTGAAAAGTTATTAGTATTCTTCTTTTAAAAAGCTCATATTTAATCTTCATCAACAATTGTACGGCTCACACTACGTATTTCCATTTTTCCAAAAGAAATTCACCAACGATGCTTTTCACGAGACCAGACTAGTGTGAATATCAGATACGTGTTTTGAGGCAACGATTGTTATTTTGTCTAACTAAACGTTAGATTCCCTGCCAATAATACAATTTTAATGATCTATTTCTTCATGCTAAAGGTTCGATTTACATACTTCGTACATAATTTCACCCTACTTAACGTCCTATATTCCCCGCCAATAGCACAATCTCAAGAATCTCACTGTCGGTGCAGCAGGTCACGCCCGCCACGCCTCCGCAGAGCTCGGCGCCCTGCTGCTCCTGCTGGGGGCAGTCCTCGGTCCTCGTACACACGGCCCCCATCGCCATGCACTTCCCAGAGTTCTCGTAGATGATGATGATGGACTTCTGATCACGGTAGAGGAAACAAGGTAGGGTCATTTCTATGGGGAAAATACACCTCTCTCCTCTCGTTCTGTTAGCCAATAGAAGGGCTTTATTTCAAACAAACTTTATGACGTCACCATTGCGACATGTCGTTAGGCCAATTGTGTTGCCAGATTTAGAGCTAGCAGTATTGCCAGATACAATTTGAGCGCTGTTATTGGTTCACTGCCATTATATCAACATTGCCAGTCGGTCGACGAAAAAAAGACTGATTTGACCCGACCTTGTTTCTTCTACGTTGCTTCTGATCAAAACGCAGGATTCATTTTTAGTATTTTATCATCGTTTATCATCCGGCATTATAATGCAGAGATGGTTGGTTGCTTGGCTGGTGTGTCCGTCACTACCGCCAGCACGTAAACTGGATACTTGACCGCTGCATAACGACGGCATATTTCTGTTAATTGAACTGCTCACCACCCTCAAATTACTTACAAAAAACCCTCCGACACTAACAACATATGCGCAAAGCGCATCTTTATAAGTACCCTATCTATTCTTTTCCGTTTCACCTCTTCTCTTCCCGACACACTTTTCCCGTCTTTTCTATAAGCATCGTTCATTCGTGCGTTCATATTGAATTGCAATTGATTTGTGTTGATTGGAGAACATTCTAAAGTTGACCTTAAGCGTAAGTGAAGGAACCGGGAAAAAAGACGCGATATGAAACAATCCATTCCAGAACAGGTTTCACGACAGAATTGTAGCTCTAACTTCAAAATATCGCCGTCATTTTCGAAGGCGCGGAATACTAGTCGAGGTTCAACTCTGAGGTTATTTTGAGAGAGCTAGTTAAGGCCAGTTCGTGAGTTACTGTTCAACATGATGGGCGTAATGTAGTACGTGTTAATAATGTCGTAGTTTCATGTACTGCTTTACAAGCAAATTATGTCGTAAATATCAACTGTTTGAGAGAGCTAATTAAGGTTAGAACAAAAGTTACCATTCGTAAAAGTCGTAAATGGAAATAAAGTTTGTGTTTGTGACACAACTGGTGCCAGGACCCCATCATGGCAACAAATAAAGTTAATGTTTCTGACACAAACGCTCTGATACCACAGGGATGACCGACACTGCAAATAAGTGACCACACTCTTCACTCCAGGAAGCATTTCAGCGGAGTTCATTAGCTGTAGATCAACATGATTTCAACACAAGTCAACACATATCGACAGAATACCAACACAAATCAACAGATCAATATTACTTCAACACAAGTCAACACATATCAATATAACACCAACACAATTCAACAGATATCAACATAACAACACAAGTCAACAGATATCAACACAACATCAACACAAGTCAACACATATCAACAAAATATCAACACAATTCAACAGATATCAACATAACATCAACACAAGTCAACAAATCAACATCACACCAACACAATTCAACAGATATCAACAGACCTCGCCAGAGCCATCCCCCAGATCGTTGGATTCGAGGGCGCGGCCGAGGGAAACTGAGGAGAAAAATGAACATTTCTAACGCACTGACTTCAACATCAGGGCAGAACATTGCCACATTTCTTATTTTATCAATGAAGAATACAAAATAACGTCTGGTTTTCTTCTTCTGAGAACAAATAATAATATAGGTTAAGCTTTCGATTAATTCTTCTAACCATTATTTATATTTTTGCATTAATATTTCTGGTTACTATTTTCTTATATCAATTCATTTCGGTGTTCAGAACAGTTGAAACAAATGTTATCTTTCGTAATTGTCTACTTTGGAAAAAAGTTGCAAAAAGTTAACCTCAAAGTGTTCCACATTCTATTATATGTAATATATATCTGTAATATAATGCAATTTGTACATATACACACACACACACACCTATTTGTATATGCTAAGTATATATACTAGTAGCACTAGTACAACACATGTCTCTCACCAGCGCAGATGCACACGAAGAACAATACTTTGTATGACGCCATCTTGAGGGCTGGTTGCGGTTGTGCCGACGTAGTTTTGAATAACAAGAAAATCGGGAAAATGAAGGATTATATTTAGGTTTGAAATGAAACAAAATGTTAGTAATTTGCAAACGAAACTCTTGAAAACGCTGTTCAACCTGAGATTATTAAGTATTACCTTTAAGGAAGGAAAAATCGCAAAAAATTTAAGATTAATTTGAGGCTTAAACATTGGCGTTAAGCAGTATGGAAATCTCGAAGAAGCAAATTAATTTCAAATTAAATAAATATACTCATAAACATGGGAAAAATATTAAAAATAGTTGAAAACTTTAATTAAATTCAAGAAACTATATTCACAATGGAGTAAAAATGTCGGAATATAACCGAAATATCCACAAAGAATCTCAGCACTATCGTCTAAACGCGTCAACAACAGATGAAAGAAATATTAGCCCTGCATCGGTATACAGGATACAAGCGTGGATAAACACACAGGATAAATATTGGTACTGTTTTACAGTAGATTTTTGGCAGTGTGGAGCAGAACGTAAGATTGAGGTCAAAAACATCGATTACTTGTGACACTGTTGCTTCAGATTAATCCATATTACGACAATTTAATAAAGAAGCGTTTGGTAATACTTCCTATGGAATACTTTTCAACTATACTAATGTCATTTCAAACAATTCTCACATATGCAGATTGATGGAATTTAAAACAATTCACACATATGCATATTGATGGAATGTAGCCTACAATTTTGTTCTTCATCTCGGCAATAAATAAAGCAACGCAGACAGCAACTGTGTTGTACGGGTCGTACAACACAGTTGCTGAGTTGGATATCCTCCACGACTCGAGAACAGCGTATACTTTGCTTACCTTACCGAGGCTGCTGCGCGACTGACTGCCAAATACGCGCGCTGCTTATATACAAGTCGGAGGACCTGCAAAGGCTGAAATGTTCCCCAAAATTAGCCTCGGCTGAAGAACAGCCACAATCCAAATGAGACAAAAAAAACGTAATCTATTTGATGACTTGAGCTTTCTCTGTTCAGGTGAATTTCAAAATCCACTTCCGTACAGGGTGTCATCGAAACCAGTTTTCACTTGTATTAAACATTGAAAATGTTACTTATTTATGATCCCATACCTAAGTTTAACTCCGGTTGACTTTTGCATCATTATTCTCTTTTGTTCTCTCCTACATCCGTTCTGTATCATAGATACACCATATTATTATTTCAAATCAGTAAATAAATTTTTGGGGGCACCTTGGATTCAACTTTTGTTTACTTTATTTTTTATTTAATTTGCATGGAATCATCGTCCTCTGGGTGTATCTGAGTGCTGAGTAGAAGAGTCTGTGGCCCACATGAGATTCATGATCTACATTACTCGGCAACGTACGGCAGGTTGGAGTGAAATATATCCGATTATCTTTAAGTTTGAGTGAACAAATGACATAGTGTATGAACTATTATACGCGTGTGTTCTAATCTAATGAAATGGAGCAAGCATTTATTATAGCCAGAGTACGGATACACATGCTAAAATTCGTGCAGGAGGACACAGATAATTTACAGGCAACCAAGAACAAGTAATATCTAACTTAGATGTAAATAGCATGAAACCAGCAAACAACTAAAAGGTGAATCTCAGCATAACTATTGCCATTTGGTACCTTTGTTAGAGTTACAACACTTCAAGTGCATTTGGATTGAGAAATAGTCTCCATTTGGACGAGTGCTAGAGTATCAATATAATTAACTTATGTAATCCATCATATGTTGACAAAATAGGAGACTAGTAACGTTTTGATCTTAATAGGTGATCTAAAATTTGAAATTTGAGAGGAGCAAAAAAAGGAACGCTCGTGACACACCCAGGTGTGTCAGAGCAACACACCACCGGAATTGAAATACAAAAAAAAAGTGAAAAGGACCCACTTCAGTCCCACATCGGATGATAACTTGAGCATCTCAACAATCTTTTGCTTAGAATTATTTCGCTGTTGAAATGAACTTCATGAACTTGAAATTTATATTTTAGATTGCAATATTTTCAGGCAACATGATATTTACATTTTCCTCGTGATTATAAACATTTAAATTTGAAACACATTCGTTTCACATGTGATATTCAGTTTAGAAGCATAAAATTTGTTTGAATCCCAATCGTTTCACAGTTAACATCAATTACTTTTCTAGAAGTGTGTTTTTGTTACACTCACTTTTCCTTCGAAACGAGCTATGAAAGCTGTAAAATATTATTTGGTAATTCATTTAAGTGACAACAATGTTTGGTATATTTAAGTTCAAGTTCTCAATGAATGCTGTGAAGTCGCATATTCAATGTTCGTGTAATTGCAGTATTGCATCCTAAAATAGTGCTTCCAATTAGATTTTTAGTTAATTTTTATTACGTCAACTTACGTACAAGCGCTGGCCGTTTGTAGACGCGCTGTTCTCTAATGCATTTCACATCACTTTGCACGCACACCCAAACAATTATGTAATTCTTTAAATTGCACGTCTCGATGGTAATTTTTTTCCTTCAATCGAAATCCCCTATCTACCATTTGCCTTCTGCTGTTCATTTTGCAGTCACATTTATCAACAAAAAGATTGTCATCTGCCAACAATCTTGCCACTTACTTGACGCCTTCAATAATAAAAGATCGCATACAAACTTTACGTCCTTTCCAAGCCTGCTCCGGACTGGTTCTGTGCGTGTTCTAGACGTGCACACAACACGCCTGCGTCACATCGTAGTCGGAGTCTAAAATGGGGGCATGGGGCCCAGCGCATTCCTCTCTGGGAACACTGCCCCCCCCCTCGCGAGCACATCACAATTCCATTATCGTCGGCACTGCATAAAAATAAATATTTGTATTTCATTACACGAACCGTTCTTAACTTATAATTATTGGCTGCGAAAATTCCAATAAATTATGGCGAGCAGTACCAATGACAAAAGATGACACAAACTGATTTGTTGTATCAGCGGTGCTAAAATCAAAGGCTTGAGTAAATCACAGACTAATGAAACTAAGCGATGATAAGTCTCGATGATACTTAGCTGTTCTCAAAACTTAATTAGTCTATGGAATTGAATTTATCCGAAGTATTGCCGAAATGTGCAATAAGCGTCGCCAAAATTAAAAAGTTGCTCTAAATCATGCCACAAAATGAAATAAATCTCACAGTCTATAGGTACCAGAGAAATACTGTATTAGCTTTCACTATGTTATAATAAATTTTGTTGGGGATTAAAATGCTCTTTAAGTGTAAAAATGCACAAAAAAGCATCGAAATATATACGTGATGCGTGGCACCATGACGTATCATAAAATTCTACTTTTTTTCCTTCGAAATGAATGACATTGCAACCGTTTTTACATCACAGAGACCTGCTGTCTCTACCAAGGAATGAGAGCTACCAAGTAATATATTGCAGCAGCCGCCACCACTTGTGATGCCAAATCATCAATAATTTTTACATTTCAGGTGATCACTGAAATAGATGAATATTGCATCACAGGTGA
Organism: Platorchestia sp. MABIK; assembly: GCA_014220935.1. NCBI lineage: Eukaryota > Metazoa > Arthropoda > Malacostraca > Amphipoda > Talitridae > Platorchestia > Platorchestia sp. MABIK. The sequence continues at coordinate 8,111 of JACJUY010001515.1, read as the reverse complement.
TCCCTGAAATAGATCACAGGTGATCCCTGCAATAGATCCCCCACGATGGGTGCACTCACACCGCCTGCAGCAGGTCACGCCCGCCACGCCCCTGCTGCGAGGGCGCCCTGCTGCTCCTGCTGGGGGCAGAACTCGGTCCTCGTATACACGCCCCCCGTCGCCATGCACGCCTCAGCCTTGTCGTAGATGATGACAGACGCCTGCTGGAATCTGGCATGTTGTTAAAGGAAAAAAACCTCACAATTAACACCTTGCTCTGTCCGTCAAGTTAGTTCCAATGACTAAAGAAAATTTTCTAGGTCTAATAACCTAATCCTAATTTCGATCCAAAGGGCGTTGTAGTCAGTAGGATTAGTTCAAGGATTATCATTGAGTCTAACGACCGTACCTTCATTGGTGTAGGTGAGTTGTGTGTTTCCGAGGCATATGAAGTGTTTATTGCTTTTAAAATGCTCCGAATATGTCACCACACAAATAGGTGACAAATTCCACATAACTTTAAGCAGGTGAGCAGAGTTCCTACCCTAGCAAGTTAGTAGAATTTCAACACTATTAAGCATATCAACAGAAAGTCAACACACATCAATTAAATGATCATTGCACCTCCATATTTTAAAGAGCATTTGAGCTTGCCATGCCTCAAAGCTATACCAAACATTGTTACAGACAATGCCGATTGGCAGTATGCATCAAGGTTGCATCACAGAACCGATATCGTAGAACTCTTTAATTTCTGTTACATTAAAATGGATATTTGAACTAAAGAAAAATTTCCCCTGTTGACCATCTATTTTTTCGTTGTCTTCTTGAAAAGTGAAGGAACTCAAAAGTCCTACTCCGTTTTACTATTGATGGTGCAGTTGACTTCACTGTAGTTGGAGCTAATGCGGAAGAAAAGGAATTTGACGGCTAACTGATAGCATTAACATTGGTCATTGCAGAACCACATCCTGAGTCGGCAGTGTTAACGGTGCTTAATGCTAGCTCTGATGTGCTTTCTTCCTGTTTTGCTGTTTGTTCTTGCTTTTGTATCCTTACATTTTTTCCAAATCATTTTGCGCCTTCTCTATCTTGTTGTTTATTTTGCCACCGAAAAAGTCAGAACTATCTTTAGTTGTGTCTCCTATTTCAGTTACACGACTCCAGTGAGCTCTTTTTTTTCTTGCCACAATCAAAAGGCATTGCTGAGGTATTAATAAATCAAGAACAGTGTAAAATCTGTAGATAACGGAATACATCAATTACAGGTTTTTTAAATGTAGGTCTACGGCCACCCAACTTTAATAATCTAAAAACGCAAAACAAAGCACACTGGCGTTGCTTAGTTAAAGTTATTTAAAAATAGGAATTATGAAGGCCCTATACTGATCGGAAAACACTCGGACTCACACACACGTCCAACACTTATGAACTGTGGAATACAGCTGACTGTCTTCCATTCCAAGCGTCACCATCTCTTGCTGACAGGAAGCCAGTAGGCCTAACGAGTTAGGGCAGGTTCATACCCTGCTACTTTATACTGTAGACAGGGGTGTCACCAGACAGTACTTAGGCTCCTCATTAATTTGCATGAACAAGGAAGACTAAAGGCTCGGGTTGAGGAATTGGCAGCACCTCCATGTAAAAAATACATATGAGAATACACGCCACAACTGCAAGAAGACATGGAAATTAATAATTACAAATTACAAAAACACAAAATTATTGAGGTATTTATCGAGTTGCAGAGACAAAACTTACGATCGCAATTTTCAGTTCGCTTTCTTCTGATGTGAAGTCCCTTTTTCCAGGATTCAGGTTCCATTCGCCACATTTCATTACGAGACTATATTACTGAAAAACAATGTATCGTACTGCACATTGTATGACATTACCGTACAGCTCAGCATGTAATCAGAGGTTGGTGCTACTTGATTGACAAAAATTGGTCCTATTGGAACAGTAATATAACTCCACCCGAATTAAAAACACCTAATAATAATGGGCAACAATTGTAAATTATTTGGCCGACCAACTAACCCCTCTCACAAATTTAAACATCCGTTATTAATGTTGGCGTGACAAGAACACATCCTACTACGAGTGACTTCTCCACAGTGTGCGTGTTCTCAACACACGTTCGTTCAGTTCCTTTTTCGATCAGATATCAGTTGCAAAATTCATCAAAAACGTACCGCACGCTATTTCTATTTATACATTTTCCAGAACAATTTTTCCAGTGAACAACTTGACTGTTACGCACTTTCATTTCCGATGGGCTTCGACGTTGAACTCCCCTCCTCAAACGTTCAAAACACGAAGTCTTTCTTGAGAGTATGCCTTCTTTTTATCTAACCAATCATATCTTCAGAATTTTTTGAGGTGTTCGTTTAAACCCGCCTTCGTCAACATGTGGCTGTTTCTATTGGTCCCCCTGGTGATAGTATTCTCCTCTCCTCAAATCCTCAGACTTGAAACTTTTTTCTGCACTCTCAGCAAAACTCGAGCGTCTAAAAAAGTGCTCCTGCTTTCTCTTTTCCTTTTCAAGGGACTGAAATAAATTACCCTTTTGGGCACCTGTTCTTGAAACTCTCCCATGACTCTCAAAAGCTGACCACACACAACACAAGCCCCCAAAACGCTGATACAAACACACACACCAATGATACAACACACACACAACACCGTCCCAAGAACGATATTACTAAAACCACTCAAAAAAATTTTTGAAAAAAAACACAATTTAGTCATTAATTAATATAGTTCGGAACAGGAGACTAGTAGGCTAAAAAGCTAATGCAGATGCCGAGCCTGCAGTATCATGTTACACTTGACACTGGCAGTACGACTATATTATCTCTACACCAAATCAGGCTACGCTGAAACTTTCACTTAATTTACGCACAACATTGCAGCTAAATTGTATCTTTCCACTAACATAATTGGAGCACCAGCGTGCATGACCTACTTCCCCGTGGCTGTAGGGCAACTGGGTCCAGGCAAGTCGTACTGTTTGGTAACAATGCTCGTGCACAGTACCAAATCCAATGCAATGTGCACGTGCAATGCTCGTGAAATCCAAGCTCCTGCTGGTGTAGGAGGCATTGTGTTGTGGATCATTATTATAGTAGGTGACAGCACGTCCCCCCATTGATGAAGAAATAAAATTAAAGTCAACTCGGCAGAAGTAAAATGCAGTGCGTTCCCGTGAGAAGTCACTTTCCTGCTTATTTTCAATAGAAAGTCCCGAGCTGAAAATGAAACTCACAGTTTAAATTACACTACAGCGTTCGGGGCTTGTGAATCATTTGTAAACTTTTTCTCTTAGCTGAGGTTGAAAAATATGTAATGCGTAAAAACTGCATTTAGAATATCAAAAATTTTGCGTTAGACGTTTTCATTCTAGGAGCATATTTCATTTCCATTAAAACTACTTCCGCTCAAGCATAAGAACACATTTTTTCTCCACACACACAAACATCCTAGACTTGAACTGAAAAAGAGGGTTGTTTAATCCTTTCCACGATCCATTTGAGGTCGGTCAGTCACACCAACACAAGTCGGGGCAAAACAAACAGCATGGTTTTGTATGGCAGCTAACAAAGCGCAGAATATTCAAAAAATTAATGCTGAGGTTTAAACGACACTGAAGTAACCCGAAACTAGGCCACTCGACTTGGTTCTGTTACCTTATTTTATTTTTCCATTCTACAAAATAATCCCATGTCCTCAACCGACATTCCTAGAAAGAGAGCAACACTTTGCGACTATACTCCCAGAACTGGAGCTCAGTTGGAAGCGTCATATTATGGAAAGTTGGAAAAATGAGATAAAGTTATTCATTTTAATTCAAGTTTATTAAAAGATGTCCATACTCTAAACTCTGCATTAATTCAGTGTGATTCATATTTAAAGAAACCGAAGCGCTTCTCAATTTAAATGTAGGAAGCAGACTGATCTAACATTTTTCAAAAGAATTGGCATGCGTAGCTTCTCGCCTTACAGCAATAATTTTTTCTACAAAGAGGGGTTGGTTTTGTGTGGACCACACAACTTTGTTTCGCCGTGTTGGAAAAACGTTTAGAAGGAAAAAGAAAAACAGTTTATTGATTGTACAAGAACCATCAATGGTTTTCAAAATACCTAAACATAAAGATCCTCAGTTGATACACACATGGGTATCGTTAATCATAAGTTAATTAATGGTCGGAACAAATGATTGAGATGAATGCACCGAAAAATGCATTTCCTTTGTGGTAGTCAAAGCCTCCTTTCTCCTTAAAAAATAAAAAATAAAAAAATATTACAATTTCATTGGTGAAAATATTCTTATTCTATCGTGCTAACTTGCATTGAAATCCGAACTCAGGAGCTTGGGGTACAAGAAATTAATGTTGAAAGTAAGATGGTAGGGTTTGAACAATTCAGCGTCATAGACCATGAGGTCGATATTCTGATTCTTTTTTTTCACTCCTACGCATCAACTAGCAAGCCAAGCAATGAGCTCGCAGATGCTATATTTCACCGCAGCACAAATTTATGATACTTCCTAGTTCATAATAATCGCACAAAAGAGTTTCATAAGCCAAAAACATGAAAAGGATTATTCTACGACGCCAACAAAAACATTTACGATATCATGTGAGTAATAAGTGAAGTAAAATATCTGAATAATGCTGTTGTAATATACTCGATCACGAGCGTAAGAAATCATGAAGCGCCATATAAATAAAATCTTAGAACATGAATAAGAAAATAAAACATTAATATCCTATAAAGTTAACACATTAGATGAAATTACATCGCTTTTAATGATATCTTGGTTCAATGGTCCTAAATTGATCCTCATATATGGGTGCCATGATAGCCCATATCAATGCTGATGCCAAAGACTGAGAGTGAAACATAATTTACTTCAAAGAAAGTTATTTTAGGTTTGATTATGTTAAGTGTTAAGTGTAATAACCGATATAGAAAGAAAGAAAAGAAAGAAAAACATTTATTTCCAATAAAGTACAAACATGAAACGTCGATACATTGGATTTTAAAACACCTTAACCTAAAGACATCCTTAATTGAGAATGACACATTGGTATTGGGATACCCGTGTAAAATGTTGAATCAAAAATGATTGACAGAAAAGCACATCAAAAATGAGTTCCTTAGCTCTGCCTAATCTGATTTTGACAGTGCATTTGAATATAAGTTACTAAGAGAACACAATACTCGTAACGTTTAGTTGAAAAATGTTTTCGTTCGTGCGCATTTAAATTGAAATAAGAGCAGAAGTCGCGTTTAAATACCTTAAACACAGAGACCAGAGGAAGAGACCACAGAGGAAGCTCATACAATATATGAAGACGATTTAAGTGCAGTGAACGCTGTTGAGTCTCCGCGCACATTGACATATGGGCTTTGGCTTTTGTGACATCAGGGAATAATGCACCAGGTGTTTATGGACGGTTCATAACTGTTCATAATCGCATCAGAACTGTATATTGAAAAAAATATCTTGAAAGGAATTGAAAAAAAATAACTTTTTTTTGTGAGAAACACAGCAACATAGAATAAACTCAACTAACTCAAAGAACATGGTTCCAATCGCGCTCTAAATTTAAGCTGCTGCTTTTATAAATGCAAAAAACGGAATTTACAGAACAAATGCAAGTCGTGAGATTAGCCGCATTGCATTAACTGGGTGATACATATCATCTTGTACACTGGTTTTTCAAGTGCCTTATAACTCACACCAGCACGCCATGGCGGTTACCCCCGGTCAGGTCAATACCCATTTCCGACACCTGGGTAAAGTGGGGAATTGTGGCTGAGTTCTTCCTTTTCCCAACGGGGAATATCACTGGGCGGTACTGCCGGGATTCGAACTGTCGATACCTTCCAGTGAAGGACGCGTTCTTAACCATTCGGCCACGGTGACAACTTAATTAATATTCCAATGAAGAAAATTCGAAAAACGGAATCACAGCGAGTTTTAGTAGAAAATCGAACAGTTCCATAAATAAACGCGGTGAAATATGCCTTCTACAGTAAAGCAAACTTGACTTGAAAATCCTCAACAAATGTGACACATTTCGTGTATTGTGTTCAGTGAAGCAAATAATCGGACAACATTCAGACAAATACCCGTGCGTTGCATGACCTTCATAGATAATTTACGGCCAATTTAACAGGAAGCTCATACAATCCACAGGCAATTGCCCTCATACTGAATACAATCATCCCACAGTCAATTATGTCTCACTGGGCCACTCCGGACCTTTTGATGTAACGAACACTTCTTGTTCCCCGGGGGTGGTGTTTACTGGCATTGGACTCCTGAAAATGAGGGCACCGCAAACTGAACATAGAAGCTCAATGAGCTACTTTGTATGGGAGAAGTGACTACTCGTGATGAACATGAAGTGACGGCATGTTAGTGAACTCTGTCTATTCTTAGTGTTCTTTGTTTATTCTTATTGAACTCTTTCTATTCTTAGTGAACTGTGTCTATTCAGTGTGATAATTTCAGACACTATACCAAGAACTATCGGAGTCGTGCAGGAGAGTGTAAATAAAGGCATTATCTCAAAAGTTACAAGCTTTAATGCCCCACTTCTTCAAAAACACCATTCATCAGTCACTTGAACTCCTGATTGGTGATATATATATTAGCCAGTTTGGAAGCAACACATTCTATAGTAGCTACTAAATGAAAGTGTGATTAGACCAGATGGACGATATGATGCGCTGCGAGCACACAAGATTTTGACCCCAAAACTTGTGTCTCATCATTCTCCTCTCACACAGGGTGGCAAACCTCACAGCTCACTAACCAACATATATCATTCAAGAACATTGAAACAGCCGTAAAGGTTGACTACTGTCAATAGAAATAATAATGATTGATTTTTGACCGTTAATTGAATATTCCTGCTTTGAATTGGTATCCATGTTACCAAGTTAGTAGTTTATGTCAGTGAATAAGCATCAGCAACACCGAATTAAAGATCAGTTAATACGCTTTACTTTCTACCGACGAGTTTTTATTTCATGAGGATTTCAAGGGTCCTTTTAGTACTCTTTCCACAGGGCTCTTCTTAATGGAATAATTATGCAACCAGTAGCAAAATATGCGCTTACTGTATATTTTCAGTCTATGATTGATTTGAGTGCTACCTATGTATGTAATGTTATAGAAATCTATACTTTAAGAAATGCTACTCACTGACACATCCGAAATTTTTACAATAGCTGCATCGTCTTTAAAATACCGAGTTCATTGGATGCTGAAGATCATATTTTGTGGATCTTAAATGATGGCAGAATTGAAATTCACCACTCCCATCCTTTTTATTAGCTCCTAACAGACCAACACAATGTTTTAACTCAAAATGGCTAAAGGCCATTTCCTCTCACTAATCAAAGTTTCAAATTTCCTGTTAAACGTTTCGTATTAGAAAGTTGATCTTCCACCAACAAGCTTCTCATCTGTTAATAAATCTTGCCCCATAGGGACATGAGACCTCCATGACACCTCCAAAATAAAATTAATTTCATGCTCCTTCGACGCCTGCACCTGATATGGTATTTTAGACATCATCATCGAACATCAAAATTTTTGTTTTTGTTTATTTATACATTGTTTGTGGGCATCTAAGTAAATGATATCATCCATGTATGTTGTCTCGCCAACCCGCTTCAGCGGCGAAAACTTCCAGAACTAACTGGCACAGGAAACATAGTCCTTAGCCGACACCCTGAACGGAGTCAGTACACGCTGCAAGTAGGACAATAGCTAAAGAGAATGCTCACCTCGAATTTTCGTTCGAAGATTATGTTCCGGTGAACGTTTCTCCACAAAAAGCCGGCTGTCAAGGATTAAGCTTCCCTGAAGCGGGGCCGGTATAGGTCAGAGCACATTGTAGACATGCGCCCCAGACCACGTATCATCTTCATCTGAGGAAGCAACCCGCGAAGGCACCCTCCTCAACTTCGCTCGGATCCGTTGCTGAGGCTTCGGATTCGCTCGTAAAGACAAACGAACATTTAATGCATGTCCAAAGGTATTAAGGTCGCCAGGAAAGTGAAGCACTCCCACCATTGCCCCGCTTGTCATAAATAGTTAGCGTTTCTTA